>BQNB010076964.1:11308-30987 GCA_026074375.1 Tanacetum coccineum
ACCTTCTAAAACTGTTGCTGATGCTAAAATAGCCATCCATGAAATGGCTGAATACACCCAAAAATGGCATAATAGACCATTTTCAAGAACCAGAAGTACTGAAACTTTTGACGGGCTTTTTGCTATCCAAGCCCAACTCAACAATCTCAGACGAGATATAAAGAAAGTAAATGAGAAAGTGTACGCTCCTCAGGTCGGATGCGAACTATGAAAGGGACCACACTATACGAAGGATTGTCCATAATAAGAAGAAGGAAAAAATTTAGAAGAAGCTTACTATACACAGTTCGGTGCACCCTATCAACCTGGAGGACAATATAGAGCAGCAGGGCCAAGATTCTACCAACGAAACAATGGAAACTCTTCGTATCCTGATCGGAGACCAAGCCTGGAAGAATCACTGACCAAATTTATGACAAAATCAACTAAAAGACATGAAGAAAACTCTAACATAATCAAAGAGATCCGAGCTTCTACCGATGTAGCAATAATAAATCAAGGAACTTTAATTAAGACCTTGGAAATATAAATCGGACAAATGAGCAAGGACTTGCAAGAAAGAGAGTTTGGAAGCCTACCCAGCTCTATGGAGACAAACCCTCGAGACCAAGCTAAATCGATCTCAACTGATAAAGCTGATTTTTCTGAGATACGCTGTATCGGATGTGGTCCATACGCCGTATCGGGCACACAACACGTGAGCTTATTTTCTAAAACAGTCCATTTCCCAAGATGATTGCAAAACTTCGGCTGTGATGATTAGAGAGAGGCACAAGATGTAAAGATTCTGGATGCTTATGATCACACCTTACCTCAGAAAGAAAAAGACCCAGGGAGCTTTACTTTACCATGTTTATTCATAATATCTATTTTGATAAAGCCCTTGTTGACCTAGGAGCAAGTGTGAGCATTATGCCATTTTCTACCTACACCAACCTTGGTCTAGGAATTTTATCTCACACTAGGTTGACCATTAAACTGGCTGACAGAACCATAAAACAACCAAGGGGTATTGCCAAAAACGTGCTAGTTAGGATTGGCAAATTTATTTTTTCGATATACTTTATCATCTTGGACATACCCGAGGATGACGATGTCCCTTTGATCCTCGATCGACCATTCTTGTCTACTATCCATTCCAAGATTGATGTTTATAAAAGAAAAATCACTCTAAGGGCCGGGGAAGAAAAACTTGTTTTTCAAAAGTATTAAGCCCACCACTAGCATAATCAAGAGGTTCTTTATGCTGAAAAATCTTGATTCAAAAACAAAGATTATAGGAGAGGGGGATGAATCATTCGACCTAATTTATGGTAACTATATAGAATTAAAATAATTGGACATACCTCTGGAACCTAAAACGAATTAAGATGTTGATTTTGAGCCAACTTTTGTTAAAACCAACTCTAATTGTTATAAAATGAAATTTTCTTGTATGATGGGGTATAACTATGTTAATGTTGACTTCCTCCCTTCCCTATCCGTTAATTTAATGACCAAAAGCTTTTTTATTCCATAATTAAGGACAAGAACGATCATGAAGGGAAGAGACTAGCCGGAACCTTGATAGATATGCATGTTTTCTTTGGAAAATTTTCTATTATTTCAGGTTTTACCATCATTGACGATGATGATGTAACGAAAGGTGTTGTGCTCGGCATGCCATTTTGCAAGAAGTACTTGTCATGCCAAATGATTATGAAGAAATTCGCTCATGGGGACGAGTGTGAGCGAATCATGGAAGAATGAAGAGATGGAAGGAAAAAGTCGAACTTAATGACTAACTGAAACAAAAGTGATTCCCGGGAGACAGCCCTGTCATTTTAATTGTTTGTCGCATTATTTAATTGTTTGTTGCACGAGTCTGTCTTCCTAGACACTCCATACGGTGTATCGAACCCCTCTGGATACAACGTATGGACGTGTCTGGACGTTATCAGTCCTTAAACTCAATATTTAATTTCTAGTACTTTAAAATTTTAATTGTTTTTGCAGGAACCATACGGCGTATCCTAGGGTTTGGGATACGGCGCATTGATCCCTGTACAACAGTGTGTTTAATTGTTTTCTTGTACCATTGTAGCAAGATAGAAATTGCACCCTCGTCTTCTAATCTTTTATACAGGACCTTGCTGAAACAATGATATGGTATATTCTGAAAAAGACATGTGTTGAACTTATTCGGGCATTCTGAATCCCTAGTCAACACACTTTTTTCTAAAGAACTCATCTTGGAGAATCATCACGAGCAAAACATCAGGGAGTTTTTCGTTCTAATTCTATTTCCCATATTATTTAATATTGTTTATCATACATAAACGAGATGTTAGTATAATTAAAGTGGTGGGGATAAAGAATTAGATACGTTCGTTCTTCTTTTTTTACAAAATAACATGCAAAGTGCTTAAAACGGCCAAATTTAATTATTTTTTTCAGCATGACTTTTGTAAAAATCACTAGTTACATTACCTAGCGCACTTAACCCTTGACACATATTGTGAGAATTAAGCCTATTTCATTTCCAATTGTTTACCTAAAAATTTCACAAAATTATAAGTGTGTCGGTGATGTAATGGACTTTAGAACCTTTTCCAGGTATATCACTCGAGAAACCGCAATGATGATACTATGGATTTAAGATGGATAGAACATGTTCAAACTGATAAATTTCTAGATTAAAACCAAATAGCCACAAGTAGAAAAATGTAACTAATTATACGGTTATTAAATCTGTGTAACCCTTTGATTATTCTCATTTTTAGAGTAAAATCCCCTAGAACAACCTGTTGATCCATTTCCTTTCTTTTGCTACAACCATATAAAATGATTTCTTACACTTTTCACTCTTAGCCTACCGTGTAGATTAAGTCTATTTCTCAATGTTGCTAGTTGCTTTCGTGTAAAGTTTTGTATTTCCTGTGTCAAAGTGAAATTTTTCTATCTCTATAATGGTCAGGAAATTGCACAATGCAATGGGAAAAATATGTAGCTTGTAAGTTTCGCTACTTTCGCGATTATGAATCATGTTCGAAGAAGAAGTATTACAAGGAAAAGATTATCCGAACGAATTATGATAGTGAAGACGGTGAAATAAAACCAAGATTTATAATGTATTGCAAAAAAAAGAAAAAAAAGAAAGAGCAAAAAAGAGAAGGAAGAAAAATAGTCGGTTCTATTTTTTTCTATATTTAATGAGGGATAATTGAGTCAAAAGAAGTTATACCGAAGTAATTGCTTGGCAGGATCGATTTAATCTTGATACTTTACAAAAAATCAACGATGTAGAAGTCTTGTAAAAATGGTCGATATCCACCACGAATCTTAAAAGTAATGTACAAGATCGGCGATTTAAGGGGGGGAAGTTGACCATTATGGGAACGCCAACTTAGGTTGTCTTTGTCATTTCTATAAGCAAGGCATCTATATGTTCGAGTCTTTGTCATTGAACGGTCAGGGGAAAGTTACTAGCAACCGTACCTTATTTGTTGGCTTAATCTATTTTTTTTGTAAATTTTGTTTAACACCCATTTTACTTCCCTTTTCCTAGCAACTAACCTTAGTGTCTACTCGAACGAGCACTTGTACGAGCATGCATGTCTATTCTGTTGTTACGGCCATGTATGCATGTCTCAGCTGCCTTGTTAGATGATGACTTTCAGTGAAAGTTAGAAGCTTCCTACCCTATTCTTCATCATAACCGCTGGTTAAACACGAATAGGGATGTGATCGGATTGTATATGTCTATTTCGTCGTTACAGCCATGTATGTACGATATAGCTGCCTTGTTGGTGTGGTACTTATGGTGAAAGATTGTTGAATGATCAACCCTAAGCCTTCTTAACCTAATTTATCTTTTGATTTGTTTCTCCTTAGCTTTAGCGGTAGAGATGTGTATCCTTGCCAAGCCTATGATACGAAACTAATCATGACCGAGCAATTGAGCGTACCAATTAAATGTTGCACCCTAGATTAGTTGAGTGATCAGATTGTTTTCATTTCCATATTTCGTGAGGTGCTTGGTTATGTAAAGGTGATTAGGACAAAACGATGTTTAAACGGAAAATCCTTAACTTCGGTTGGGATACATTTTCATAAACTGAAACTTTTCTAAAGTCTACTTGAGGACAAGTAGGATTCAAGTGGGGGGATATTTTAGGACATCAAATAACGTCACTTTATACATCATTTATCCCATCTGTTTTGCCTACTTTTATAGAATTATTGCATTATTTGGTACTTAATTCCTTTAAAGTTAATAAATGTAGTAATTCAGGAGTGTTTTGTGAAGACAAGCTAATAAGCGCATAATTTGGAGCCAAAACGAAGACATTTAAAGAATGATGATTTTTGACTACATACGCCGTATCCAACAAAAGAGATACGGCGTATCAGCGCCTAAACTTCACAAGAAAACGCGTTTGACCAATTCCCAATATGGCGTATCCCTTCTATTTACATACGCCGTATCTATGAAGATAACTATTCGAAAATACAGTAAATAAAGTAAATTGGGAAAGAAATCACTGATTGATTGAGAACGTAGCGCGCACTCAAAGGAATCCAGCCTAATATGTCATATCAACCTTGCCAGATACGACGTATCGAGTCTTTTTTAGACGCTATAAATAGAAGACTCAAAAACGAGTTTTCAGTGTGCAATATCATATTCTTTATACCATACTCATTGAAGACGAATTTTAGAACAGAAGATCAGCCACCAAGGTCAAGCATTGATCACAAATCCATAAAGACTCGTGTAATTTTTGAATACTTCCTCTTAATCGTTTGATTTTCATTGTTTGATTACGCTTGTATAATTACAATGGTTGTGGGCTAATACCCTCGGGTATTAGCCATCTTAATGAAAGTTCAATGTTTGGTTTGTTTTAAAATCAATTTCTTAATTTATCGTTGATTGTTTAATTATGTTTATCACCTCATACTTGTTTATGTGTTTGAATATGCGACCTATCATTCAACTGGATCTAGTGATACGGACCAAGTAATCTAGATACCGGGATAGCTCTCCATATCGTGTTTTATATTACCGGACCAATAGGATCACAAATAACGTTCTATCTTTGTCTTTGAAATTATGAGCTTAGTTGGACCGGTAGGTGACCCATTTATGTTTCAGCAATCATGCTCTTAATTAACTGATAAAGATTTGAATAGTGGACTACCAGTATATAAAACACCGTCAAACAATAAGTGGGTAAAGTCCCGTTAGGCTAGGGTTTTAACAGGATCACCACTGCTTTGATTCCCTAAGATAGATTATAATTAAACTAAAGGATGCTTTATGCGGATGCGTTAATTGTGACAGGATTAATCGTGTCTAGGTCTTAGGATGATGTCCCGCCTAAGTCTTAAGAATGATATGCCGCTTCGAGATAAGTAAATTATTGCACTAAAACAAACAAACCGACATTAAACTGGATTTAATAAGGCTAATTGTAACACCCCCAAAATTGGGTCGCAGCGGAATGTGTTTCCGGGAGCGTTACTTCATAATACCATTGCACAAGTCATGAGAGAACGACCTCTAAGTGTCGTTTGAAAAGTATTCTTGAAAAGTTTGGGCTCCTATTTCCTCAAATAGGCCAAGCCAAAAAACAAAAAAAAATCTATTTCACACGCTGAGAAGAAAAACATGATTAAAAAAAAGGGTCAACGATAAAGTTGGTAGTTCTAGTTTTTAGTAAGTACGAATGTAATCCCAAAACTATATATATAGGTTTACTATGTAACAAGTTTCAGCCCATACAAGACATGCAACGCATAAACCTACATATATAGTATCCTTATATAAAATCCTAAAATTTTCAGTAATAAATTAGTAATGACCATGATATCCAAAATTTTCAAGTAGATATTACATGAGCACAATATCCAAAAATGTTCAAAGTATATTGTAATGAGCACAATATCCCAAAATAATTTCCAAGTAGATTATTATAATCGAGCATAATATTCCCCGGATTAGTTTCAAGTATATAAGGAAGAAAATGATACGATTACTCTAAGTTCATGAACTGCGACGTAGACTTATATATATGCCACTTTATTCAAGGCACGGTAAAAATTCGTTAGTATTCACTGTTGGCCCTGTAACACCATTCCAGTCGTAAATCGACATGATATAACGTTCGTTAGTCGATCTCGAACTCGTAAGCTAATCACCTCTAACGGGGATTGTCAATCCCGAATAGATCTATTTTATAACATCCCGCTCACACATACCTAATGATTTAACAGTTCGATCGAGAAACTAAAGCTAATCCGTAATTATTCGAGTAAAAGTCAAGTATGTGCTTACGTCCAAAAAGTAAACCAAGTAGTGTATCTCATCGTGAGATATATAAAAGAGTATGTAAACCAATTTGTTATCAACCATATAAATGCATTTGTAAACAAGCATGTTCTCACCCCAAAACTTATAAAACAAATCATGTAAAACGTGGGGCTATGAACTCACCTTGAGTTCTGATAATCCAAATATCTGCAGGAAAAAGCGACATCGCAAATCGTCAGATGCAACCTATTAATTTAGTGACTATAAGTACTAGATACTATAATATAATACCAAAAGTTGAACATCGTACTAACGTTCAGGTTGGCTATCATAATCAACGAGGTCAAGAAATGACGATTCGAGGATTCGGACATATAGAATCTTAAATCCAAAAAATCATCAGTCGAAACGCCATCCGACGAGGACTCATGAAAGAAACTCCCTAGTAATAATAGTACTTTGAATAACCACATAGAATTCCTAGTATAGCTCAATCACCAACCAATGGGTTTGGAAAATTGTGTTTAATAAAGTTAGAAACGTTTATAATTCCCGTTTATAATCGAAAACTGGCGTCCAACTTTCCGCGTTTAAAACCCATTCACAGCTCTTCTAATCCATCTTCGTATTAAGAACGAGTTATCATAAATTGACATTTTCGTATTTTGATCCTCCCTCTTGTTAACAGTAACATTTACTGTTCACATCAGACGTAGCTTTATTAAATTTCGTAATATCGTCGTAAAACCATAAATGTCGTATTTTACTCGTTATAGCTCCGTTTTTAACGATTCTTTACGAGACTGTTTTCGTATTTGAAAGTTCTATAATTTAAGGATGTTTACAAAAAATATAACTTTCCTGTCATGAAAAGTAACTTTTATAAAATATATTATAAAAGTATAATGTCGTAAACTCGCAAATTCATAACTCATTCGTTATTAAAATAGAAAAAATTAACGATTCTTATCATTTTTTTTGAATCCTAAAAAATTATTATTATGTATAAAAATAAACAACAAACTTGCAGTTTAATAATTTTTATAAAAATGTTTTTATTAAAAATTACACTTACGACTAAACCATTCGTTTATTAACTGAAATAACTCGTTTTTTTATACCAGTATCTTTTTCTTAGTAATCCGTTTAACAGTTTCTTTACTTTTCAGAATCGTCGTGAAATGTATTATCTTATAAAAATATAAAATGAGTATATCAAAATTCGAATTTTGGACAGAATGTTTGGTTGAGTTGGTTAAGTCCATATATATCCTTATTTTAATACTTTTCCACTTTTACATATAAACCATAAGTGTACAAGTGTATTTCTTCCAACATAACTTTATTTTAGTGTTCTAGTAACATTAATATGAGTCCATAATTAATATTAACATGTCTTATGTATTTCTTTATCTTGAAACATATTATGAAACTATAAAAACCCTAATTTATACATAACATTTTCATACTTAACCAAGAGTGTAAATCACTTGTGTGACCATTTTAACATGATGTCCTCAACATCATAAGGTATAATAAAGTGTACATTATGATGACAACAAATAAAAACTTCTTTTTACATGTTAATAATCCTAAATGGTGATTCAAGCTAAATAGAATAATCATATGCATAAAAATGACAATTGTAAGAACATAAAGAGTTCAAATAAACCTTATGAGGTATGATGATGATGAGAAACAAATGCTAAACCCGTGTTTAGCCTTAAAACCCAAGCTTGCACTTAAGAAAACCCTTATTTTCTTAACAAAAACCCTAGCTTTCTTTTCTTGATTAATACTTGTAAATGGTGATTCAATTGATGGAAACACCTTAGAATGTCTTAGGATAGATGTGTATAGAAGTGTATAGGTTGAATAAAATTTTGTATGGATTATGTTGGGACCTTGTTTGATGCCGTTTACATTGAACGCTAATTTTTAGCTTACGTGATTTAGCTTAATATTTATGATTTAAAGCAAACGCGTATAATACAAAAAGGTACATTGCGGATTTATCGACGTCGTCAATGACTTGAAAACACAGGGTGTTATACTAATATAGTTTTCTATCATTTGGCTTGTACCGCTTTTCTATCTTCTAATTTTATTCTTTTGTGTTTATTGTCTATTGAATTGATATTTGTCTCCACCAAACATGTGTCAGTCTCTCAGGCTGAAAACCCCCATATCATTAGACAACTTATATAGCATAGGTTTAACCAATAATTAGAACTAGTTAAAATACTGATAGAATATAGGATTAATGTTTTACTCTTAGTGTTCGACACCCTACTTACCGCAAACTCCATCTTGACCGGGTACACTGCTCGTTAAAGTGTTGTTTTAGGTTTTGACCGGCTAAATATAAATTTAAAACTTGATATTCAAATAATTGACCCTACACGACAGCACATCAGAGATCCAACTACTCCACGCTTAGCATCTAACTTATATTTAACTCTATCATTTTTCGCTCTTTGCAAAATTTTAAAATTTAGCAAACGCTTAGTCTCCAAAGTTAAGGGAAAAGCTAGAGTGCAAAACTCGGTCAAGTCAAAATATCCCTAGTTCTACGGGCCTACTTATTTCTATATATTTTTATATATTATTAAATTGATTTATATTGAAGCAATAAAAATATAGGAAAAGCAATATAAATTTTTGGTTAAAACAAGGGTATGCGAGGGCAACGAAAGACAGCACAGTATGATCAATTTCGATAGAAATCCCCCCCACACTTAGAATGGAACATTGGCCTCAATGTTCAAAAATATCAGGTTTTACCCCTACACTTAGGAACAAAAAAGGCAAATTGATGACATTAAATAACGTCTATTTTATAGCATCATTTATCCCATGTTATTAACCCATTTTGTATAGTTATTGCAAAGAATTGTTACTTAATCGTTTATATTTGAGAATTGCTGTAATTATGGAGTAATTGGTGAAACTTAGCAAAAGGCATGCATTCTAGAGCTTAAATGAAGATATTTTGAAGATTAATATTCTAAAGACCAATACGCCATATCCATCAAGGAAGATACGGCGTATCCGTGCTTGCACTCACCAAAGACCAAAAAAGGAATGAAGATCAATACACCGTATCCAGAGGACTCAATACGCCGTATTCAAGATATGGAATCAATATAATATTCTAGAAGATATCAAACGTGGTCCCTACTCTAAGAAATCCCTAATACGCCGTATCCAATACATGGATACGCCGTATCCAACCGACTTCCAGACCTTATAAATAGAAAACTCAAAAACAAGTTTTAAGTGTGCTAAATCATATTCTCGATACCTAAACCACAAAATTCCAATTTTCATAAGAGAAAAAGAGCAGAAAGAGGTCGAGCAACGTATCATTCCGCATAGGAGAACATCGTGTAATCCCAAATACTTTAGTAAACGCTCATTTTTTGGTACTCTCATTCATTAGCACGGTTATTTTAACCTTGGCTAATTATTACTCTTCTTATATGACTTTGAAGGCTAATACCTTAGGGTATTAACCATTATGTCTGTAGATCTAAAAGTTCGTATTTGTTTATACTCGAGATTTCATGATTTATCGTTGAGTGCTTGTTTATTTTATCAATTTATACTTGTTTACCTGCGCTTTGTAGCGACTATCATCAACTAAGGATCTACTAGCAAATGGACACAAGCGATCTAGAGTCTGGGAAAAGGCTCATCCATATAGTAATTTAACATCTAGAATAATAGTTACACAAGTATCTGTCCTTTCTAAGTCTGGTCTAATGATACGCTTCGGGCTTTACCTAGTTAATTGATATTGCCAATGGTTTATTGATCGTGTTGACAAGCAGGTGACCTAACAATATCAACAAATAAATGTTCTAATTCATTGATCTTGGACAAGTGGACAACTAGTGTTTAGATTGCATTAAGTTGTAAGTATAGGGTAAAGTCTCTAATGAGCTAGGGTTTAACAAGAATCACCATTACTAAAATCCCTAATATAGATTAATAATCAGCAAATAGATGCTTTATGCAGATGCTTAAATTATGACAGAATTAATGTAGTCTAGGTCTTAGGATGAAGTAACGCTAAGTCTTAAGAATGATATGCCACAATCAAGAGAAAAAAATCATTTTTGCACTTAAAAACAAACCAACATTTCTAATCAGATTTATAATGGTTACTATAGTTTTCTTATATAAGTTCGGACCGCATTCTTTTTATCTTTTATCTATTATGCTTGCGTGGTAACAGTGTCGTAAAATTAAATTATAGACACTACCAATCGGCTGCACTACTAGTCCTCTTAGGCTAAAACCCCCCCTTCCCATTAGAATTAGGATTAGACTGACATAATTAACATAGGTTTAGATTAGAATAGAATTAGCATGGATTAGATAACCAAGATATTAATTAAATTATAGATTTAACCTTGCTCTCAGTGATCGACACCCTACTTACCACAAAACTACTACTGATCGAGTACATTGCCCGTTAAAGTGTTGTTTTTGGTTGAGTTGGTAAAATATAAATTTAAAACTTGAAACAATAAAATATACACCACACAACGACACATCAAGTTTTTGGCGCTGTTGCCGAGGAGTGAAAATTAATCTTTATTTTTATTTGATATTTTGGTTTTTAACATTAGATTAAATCTAATCATTAGGATTAGTGTAGCTTAGATTAATTTGCATATTTGCGTGCTTGTTTTGTGTGTTTAATTTTCTGCATTGTATATTTTTTGCATATTGTGTGTTTGTGTGTTTCGCATTATTCAAAGTACGATGTAGAATTTTTTTTTCAAACCAATACGACATATTCAATTTATTGGATACGGCGTATAATTGTTTTCAAACAAATACAGCGTATTCAACTCTATCATCAATACAGGGTATTCAGTTCACTGAATACGGCGTATTAAGCTATTTGACAGTTTTCTTTCCTAGCGAATTTATTACAGGTTAAAATGGACGACCCCAACATTACTATGGAGGAGTATATCAGGCTTGAGGAAGAAAAAGCTCGTAGGCGTGGTAAGGTGTATAACTAGGAAACTGCTACGTATGGTAAGATCTAGGATAATGAAGACGTTTGCGACCTCGGATCTGTTGAAACTGAATTCCCATCTATAGTCCTAACATCTGAAGTAACACTCTCGTGTGAGCCTACGGTAAGTTCTATTAACAATGATGAAATCGACTTTAGAATATCATTGCAATCTGACGATGAAGATTGCACGATAATGTTCGACAAAAATTCATTTTCTTACAAAATAATTTATGTCAATGATTTAAAAACAGATTCGGAAAATGATGATGATAAAGTCAATATCCTTTTGTTCCATCCCCAAGCTACGGTTATTATTTTTGATGATTAAGACTTTTTATTAAAGATTCGGAGAATGAAATTCCAGCCGATTGTTTACAATGATCACAAACATCTAAATCAGATTTATTAACTTAACGGAATGGGAATAAACGAATTCAAACCCACAACATATCGATGATTTAATTTAAAAGATGAACATCTTGTCCTGAATGTATGAAGAGAACAAACTTTTTAAACTTTATGATTTATTCCTTTATAACGTAATTTTATACCCGACGAATTAAAAAACGGAAATACGAGACAATGATAATGATCAATTCGATATTAAACATGGACCTTTGGGGGATTTAATCTGGCCAAAAAAAAACCGTTACCTGAAGTAATAAATATCGATGTTGGGTCTATGCACAAGGGACCAAATAAGCCCATTTAGAACAAGTCATGTAAATCTAATAAATTTTTTCAAAGCTAAAACTATTATCAAGGAATTAAAAGTTAATAACAGACTTGGAATCATCATTGAACAAAGGGGAAGGTCGGCATTCGTTTCCTAATCAAGAATTCGTATGTGCCATTTGGCATCCCGTTTGACCCCAAATTGTTTTATAAGGATAGGAGTAAATTGGAGCAAATCTAACTTAAAGACTTTTTTGTAAACAAAAGTGCTTGCCGGGAGACAACCCGAAATGTAATTTTTATTATTATGATCCTGTCTTTCCAGACTGTCTATACGGCGTATCCAAACCCCATGGATACGGCGTATGACCTTCTGGACGTTATCTTAATCTATAATTTTCAGACACAGATCTTATACACTATTCGTTAAAACGAATACAGCGATACGACAACATTGGTCTCAATACCTATCCTAGTGAAGGATATGGTGTATTGACTTCTTGTACAGTTTTAGGTATTTATTTTGAGTCTAACCAAACGAATACACGGAGATAGAGTTGCATTTGTTTTCTAAGAATTTACATAGGACCTACAGGAAATATCGACGAATATTGGTGGAAAATTTACGAATCTGAAAGCTTGAATTGTTGAGTCTTTGAAACCTCAAGACGCTGTTCAACACAAAACTGCCAGAAATGTAAATTGGAAGAATCTAACCGAGCAAATATCAGGGGAGTTTCTATTCTAAATTCTTTTTAAATCCCGTTTTAATGTTTTTATATATATATGTTTATGTGAGTATTGGGTTAATTTTTACAACAAGGATGTTGTATAATTCAAGTGGGAGGATGGAATTAGAATGATCATTTGTCCTATTTTTCACAATAAAAATCTTAAATTATGCTCAAATTAATTTTTTTTCAAGCATACTTTTGTAAAATTACATGTTACATAACCCGCACACAATAACCCTGTTAATATTGTAGATTTAACCTGTTCCGTTACTGAAATGTTATACCCAAATTCCACAAAATATGAGTGTGCCGGTGATGTTGTAGACTTTAGAACTTGGCTTGGTATATCTATTCGAGACCACAATAATGAGTATTATGGATTTAATTGGAGTAACTTGTTTAAATTGGTAAATCTTAGGATTACAACCAAATCACCTTTACATGTTGATTATTAACTAACTACACCGGTTAGTTAACCTCTCGTTAAACCCTTCCACTCTCATCTTTAGAGTGATGATCCACTAGAACAACCCATAGAGCCAATCCTTTAGGAATTTACACCAACTATTTGTTTCGTTACACCCTTACACCTTAACCTACCCTGTTAGATTAAAGTTTAATTTACAGTTGCTAGTTGCTTAACGTGTAAAGTTTGTATTTCCCGAGTCTTGTGTCATTTTCTATCTTTGGTGCGGTTGGAAATTTGCACATTGCAAATGGGAATGTATATTAGTAGTCAAAGCTCATGTGATTTTACTACCGTCACAATTATTGGTGAAACCGAAGAACGAAGAAATTACCGAAGGAATTATTTGGAATTATTATGATCGTGAAGATGGTGAAACTACACCGAGATTTGAAGTATAGTTAGCAACAAAAAAATCAAAAAAATTAGAAAATTCGCAACAAAAAAAGAGAAGGAAATTTGAAGATAATCGTTTCGCAAAAAGCATTACCGAAGGAATTATACGAAGGATCGATTATTCGTTGATACGTCTAAAAATCAACGATGTAGAGTATTGTACAAAGTGGAAGATATCGCCACTTGCCTTGTAAAGTATGTAAAGTTTTGGAAGATTAGGAAGTATTGACCGTAAATGGGAACTCCAACTTAGGTGGTTGTTTTTTATTTATGATCAAGACGATTGTAAATAGTTTTAGCATTATCATGGTAACGGTCGGGAAATAAGTGTTTAGGAACTTGTATCTTAAGTCTTAATCTATTTGTTTCTTGATTTTTTATTTAACAACAATTTGCTTCCCTCTCACCTGATGATTAGCCGCTGGTTTTATGCGAATGAGGACTTTTTCGAGCGTGCATGTCTATTCCGTCGTTATGGCCAAGTATGCATATCTTAGCTACCTCGTTGGTTTACGACTTTTGGTGAAAGTTAGAAGGTTCCTACTGTGACAACCGTGGCTTGAGCAGGTTGGTCAAACCGTAATGTTGACCTAAATATTTGTTCTATAAGTATGGTTAGTGTGTTTATAAGTGTTTATACGTGTTTAACATGTGTTTGTGTTGGATATGTGAGGTTGCATAACATCCATTAAGCGTAGACCTCATATTGGGATTGATATGTGTTGGATTTTGTGGAATTACATTTCGTCACCTTTGATGACAAGGAAAAGATTTTTGGTAATTGAAGCGGGTTTCGCATTAAATGTGTAAGTAATATAATACGTTATACGAATTATGTGTTTAGTAATATTAGGAAGAGATTAGTTCTAGTATAAGGATAGAAAGAAATGAAATTTCTATTTTGGAATGTTAGGTTTAATAAAAATGAAAAGTTAATTATTTTTAAAGGTTTAGTAAAGTGCGTTTACGCAAAAAGTAATGCCAAATAAGCATAGGTTAGATGTTATAAAATAAAAAAGTAATGTTTAATAAATATAAGTAATTAATAAATAAAATTTAGAAAAAATTTAAAAAAATATTAAATAAGGCATTCGGCCGGATAAGGGAAAGAAAGAAAAAAAAGAGTTTTAAAAGGAAACAAATACTAATTAGACTTTATCTATAATTAGTTTGGGGGCCTATAAATACAAAATAAAATCCCATAACCCTCCCCCTTGTGAGATCGGTCGAACAAAGAGAAAAGAGGAGAAAAAAATTAGGGTTTTTGCTTTTGGGAAGAAATCAAGCTCTAATATAAGTTTAATTAATAGCTAGGATTATATAAATCCTTGCTAGTTATTAATCTTTATCATGTAAAAATCAATATGAGGATAATAAGGGTTCATTAAATCTGTAATTAATGGTATATGAATCCATGTTTTTAATGGATTAGGGTTGAATTAGGAAGTTTGTGGGTGTAATTTTGGTTAAACTTAGATTCTTCGCGTTACGAATTTTGATTTAGATTGGGGCAGAATTTAGGGCTGTGTTGTTTGACTGATATCTCAATGATGGTAATAGCTTTTGTCAAGTTTCCGGTGCCTATAACGTAGCTCAGAGAGTCTAGTTTTCAGAACATCTGGCCTCGAAGGTTTTTGAGGTCGGGAAGTCAGTCAAACGTTGGTTGCAAGAAAAGTTGTCAAAACAGTAAATACGGGTCAGATTTAGGTCAGATTACGAGGTGTAAAACCCCCACTTAAAATTCGAATTTAGCTTAGCCCTTCTACAGGAGTTTAGTTCTATGTGTCTATTAGAAATCCCCCAAAGGAGAGCTTCTGATTTGGAGTCTAAGTATGGTTTTTAGGTCAAAACGTTTTAGTGTGCAAACAGATCCAAATTGGGACTGTTTTGAAGTTTGATTTTCTTAGGAGTACTTGTGCATGTAAATGGATCTTGGAAATCATGAGGTAGTTAATATACTCATAGATGAACAATTGGTGATTTTTGTATGAATAAATGGAGGTTCAGAAAGTAGAGGTTTTAGAGTACGTTAATCACATAAAATTCTACAGTTTTTGAGACAAAAATTGTGACTAACATAGTGAAACTGTGTTTAAAGAAGTGGTTAAAGTTTGGTATGTTGTTCGGGGTGACCCATTGGGTTAATAAAACACCTATGACTATCCACCTTATATTGTTACATGTGCAAATATAAGCTTTTGTCTTAGTAGCGTTGTAAACACAAGTTATTTTGTTTTTAGATTTTGTGCAATTTGTTTTTGTGAAGCTTTTGTTGAATCCTTTGGAAAGCTAAGCAAAGGAGATGTTTCATAGCCGCCTTTTTCTCATGTTATTCTTGGGGTGAGAATGATGCTGTCTTGTTTGTCGTTCAAAATGTTTTTAACTTGTTGTAGTTATTTTATTGGAATCGTGGGCACTTCCAACCCGTTGTGTTCGATATGATATGTTTTGGTATTGGTGAGATCCCAATATGCAAAACGAGGTGTGACGGAGGAAAAGAACTGCGTGGCTCATATGAGTCATGTAGCGCACAAATATAGTTGATTATGGATTGTGGATCGTGGCCTACGTTCTCCCGTTGTTGTTATTTGTGTCGATGATTGTTTTGGTGTAATATGCAGCAGCAGCTATAGAAAGTTTTTGGATATTATTGTGTTCGTAAAACCAATGATTCTCGTACAACTTATGTTGCATTTTAAGCATTCATTATCCAGGTGAGCTTAATGGTGCTAAAATAAGCGAAGTGGCTAGAAGCGATCGTAGATGCGTGGTAGTTTATTTATGCATTCTGTTAAAAAATTTGTTAGCATGAATTGTTTGGATTATGTTTTTGCATGTCATAAATTGAGAGGCCTCTTTATCTATCATAAAAGACACATTAGGTTATTGGTATTGTTATACACTTTGTTCTTTGCTTAACTTTAGTTATCAGTTTTAGTATTCTCTATATAGAACACCAGGTTTGTTGGGATGATAACCTACCTGTTTACGCCCTCATGTTTCCGCTTGGCAGGTGTGACAGATTTGGTATCAGAGCCTTTGGTTATAGAGAACGAGGGAGGGGGGGGGTGGGGGTGGGGGGGGGGGGGGGGGGGGGGGGGAGGTGTTGAACCTAGACTGATAGCTTCAGTGTCCCTCATATAGGTGAATTATGAGGGCAAAAGTCTTATGTGGTAACGTTATATACCGTATGTTCCCGCTACCTAAAAGCTTTGAATTTTTTTCATTTTGAGATTACTACTATAATAAAATTGGGAAATATCTACTTTTATCATATGGGGATCTAATAGTATGATACTCCTATGTTATTGTTTTAGTCATATCTTTTCTCCCTACCCTAAGAATCTACGTTGGGAGATTTTTACCCTCCACTGGACCCGCAGAGTTGGGAGACTTTAGAGAGAGAAAAGTCAAACCCAAGGTGAGGCCCAACATAAGTTTCATTTTCGTTTTTTCTACCTCGATGCGTTGCAATAATCGAGGATTGCTTTTATATTTTGGTCCGATGTACATCTGTTTTGTCTGGTCGATGGTGATTTTTATGGTTTCGATAGATGGAACTATCATGTTAGAGGTTTCATAATATGGAATATTATTAAGTGCTAGTTGTAGATGTTGTTATCATTGAATTGTGGTCTTGGAAGTAAGTATACTTGTGAAAAAGGTGCAATTATAAATATGTCCCGAACATAATTAAAAGCAACACACACGTGGACTTTGACTTTTCTTGCATATCATTGTTGCTTGTAATGTTATTATGTAAGGATGAAAGTCTGGATAGTTGTAAGATAGTAAATGTAGATGTGATGTGAGATCCTATTGGGAGATGGTTCTTGGTAGGTGAATTCCTCTCTTAACATCGGGGTCGGATTATAATAGGTTAGGTTGCGAATGGTAAGGTTCCCTTTCATCTACCGTTTGCGGATGACATCGGATACCTGTTGGTCTTGAGTCGTCGCATTCTTAAGTTGGTTCGTATAGCTCGTTGTTCGTTAGAGAAATCCAACCTAGAGTTGGGTATTCCTAGGGTGTTTATTATAGAACTGCGTTCTAAGTTCTCCAGTACGGTCGGCGTATGATTGTTTTCCTTGTCCTAAAGGTGAAGATAATTTTTGGTTAGGTTCTAATACCTTGGTATGGATGAGCCTTATGGTTGTTTGGTTTGTAAGATTCTTGTCGTTGTTCATTTTCAAGTAAATTAAATATTCTGGTAATTTTGGAATACTTAAGGATTTTGGAGACTATTTTGCCTATCATGATGTTTTTTTGTGATGTGAGTCTTAAATTCCTTTGAAAGTAAGTTTGTTGTAGTATGATACCAATATTTTTAAGGTGTTTTAAAACTTCTTATAAAAAATAAATTATATAAATAAAATGCAACACTTTTTTTTTTCAAAATCAATCTTTTGATTTCCTTTTATGAAAACCATTAATTAAAATAAGTTTTATGAAAATTTTATTTAAATTTATTTTTTACAACCTAAAATTTTCTGCAATATTAACTAAGGTGATTATACTTATTTTAAAATGATTGGGTAAAAGGTTATGAGGGATAGTTTCTCCCCTTGGTAAAAATCGGTTTTGGTACAAAGTCTTAATCTTTTAATTAATGGGTCATGGTACGTGGTATTATCGTTGGGGTGTTTTCTTCTAAGCAATCGTTGATGCGTTGTTAGGTCGTAGGTTCATGTCTTCTTGTTGACGTTTACATTCGGATTGATTTTTTTTTTCTTTTTTAGATCGTGTGATTTTTGGTCCATACCAATTGGTGCAAGTGAAAGTTTTTGAAATTTCCCTCCTCATGGCGTGGTGCTAGAGTTGTGATAGGACGTATCTGCTGGTGGTGCGATTGATGTAAGCGAAGCGAATGAAATTAAATTCGCGAATCCAAGTTTGAAATAGAGAGTTCTCCGATTTACTTTTGATTTAGTATCTCTTAGTTATGAGAGTGTTGATCGTATGAGAGAATTGGTTGTTGAGGCATAAGGCTGGGATGGCATGCCACAAGAAGGTAGTTAAAATACCTTAGTGAGCTAAAAAGTGTTTAAGGTTCGTGAGGAAACGAACTAAAGAGGATGCGAGGTCTCGTAGGAGTACCAAAGCATATGAGTCAAAATTTAGTGATACTTTAGTAGTATGTGAGCTTCTCAAAGTGTTTCTCAGGATTTAGTGGGTTTTACCCCTCATCGTAGAATAGGATTTTGTATGGAATTATTACAAGGAGCGACGCCGATTTACGAAGGCTCGTGTCGTTTGACGTTTTTAGAAAGGCAAGAGGTGTGGAACGATTGCAGGAGTTACAAGGTGAGGGTTGGTTCGAATGGTAACTTGTTGTGGGAAGCGTCTGTATTTCTTGGTAGGAAGAAAGGTGGGTAGTTTGGAATGTGCATAGATTATCTCAAGAAGAGTGAGATAGAAAATTCGTATGTGATGTCACCAATGGAGGGTGCACGGAGATGACGTAGCTAAGACTGTTTTTAGGGTACGTAGTGGAGACGTTAAAGTTTGCTGCTAGGCCTTTTGGGTTAACCAATGCACCAATGGTTTTCATAGAGTTAATGAGCCGGGTGTGCATGACCGTATATAGACAAGCTAGTTAACGTATATATTTGGATGATAATTTAAACCGATCTGAAGTCTAAGGAGGAGTACGAGTCGCACGTTAAGATGATCGTGGAGTCAGTGAAGGAAGAGAAGATGTACATGAAGTTTTCTAACAACGTGGAAGCGGAGCAAAGAGGAAGCTAGCTAGATGTGGAAGGAATCAAATGGGTAATGAGCCGATCTTGGCATTACCAGAAGGAGCAGACGATTTTGTAGTATATTATGACGCGCGAAGCAAGGATTTGGAAGCATGCTTGGAAAAAGGAGAAGGTGATTGCTTGTACGTCGCGACAACTCAAGGTTCTTATGAAGGATTGCATGGCTAACGTGGTAGCTTTTGCCTTATAATGCTAGAGGCATTAAGTGAATGAGATATAGAGAGTGATCTATATGGATCATGAATGTCTCCAACACACTTTCAATCGGAAGGATTGAACATGAGGCAAAGATGATTGATGGATGTTATTTAGT
>BQNB010076965.1:0-30986 GCA_026074375.1 Tanacetum coccineum
CTTTCGTTATATCGACTATTCTTGTAGTTGGATCCATCCCTTAAGATTGTTAGACATTGTTGAGTTTCGTTTTATATAAAATATCGACTTGAGTATTTTCTTTTGCCTATTTTAATATTGTGTTTGTCTAGTGTCTAATATTGTGTGCTATGATATATTGTGTGTTGATATTGAGATGTGTGGTCATGAGAGGGAGTACACGTGTGAAATGGGGCATTTTTAATTATGGTGGTCAACATAATTATACACGCGCCACGACATACGTGGACTTGCAAGCATGATTACATCGATTGGTGTTGACACATTGTATGCTAGTCATTTATTATGTAGTGTTATTTATAATAGGAATAGTAGTTTTAAGGAAAACCTTTCTCCTGTCTAACGTGCGTTTATTCCTACCTTATATAGAGATGGTTCCAACTAGGCGAAGTAACCCTAACAACAACGGTGAGAACCCCAACATCGCTGTGATCATCACTTAACAACTTCAGGCGATCATCCCTCAGATTGTCATGCAAGCGACTAACAACGTCAACAATGCAAATGGAAATGGAGGTAATAATGCAGGATGTACCTACAAGGAATTCTTGGATAAAATATCCCCCCACTTGAATCCTACTTGTCCTCAAGTAGCCTTTAGAAGTTTATGAAAATGTATCCGTAAGGATTTTTTCGTTTAAGTATTTATTTGATCTATTACAAGTACACAACCAAACACCTCATGAAATAGGTAGATGAAAACACTCAAATCACTCAACTAATCTATGTGGTAACATGTAACTAATTCACTTAATTGCTCGGTCATGACGAGTATTCTATCATAGGCTTGAAAATGATACACATCTCCACCACTAGAGCTAAGGAGTGATAAGTTTATAAAGGTAAAATGGGTTTTTGTTAGGAATACGAAAGTATCGGTCACTTCCATTAATATTTTTAGATAGCTCGTTAAGTAATATTTGGAAACTTAATAGGCTAGTTAAAGAAAAGCCCATGGAAAGCCCGTGGACTAAGCCCATGACCGACCTAGTATAGTAGTATATAAAACCTTTCCATGCTATGGAAAAGGTGTTGGTTGTTTCATTTTTCACATGGAAGCTAAAACATTATTCTCTTTCACTTTCTCTCACTAGAAGCAACCTCTCACTCTCTTTCTCTCTCTAGATTTCTTCATACTTGTGTATGTTTAAGGATTACTTATATTCTATAATTGATATCAAGAGCCATGGGGTGATAAACAAGTTTTTATGTGCATTTTTGTTTAGTTTTTCTTCTTGTCATTTTTGGATTTTTTTCTTTGGTTTTGTTGCTTAGTGAAACACTAAAAGACCTTGTACTTTGGTATTAAGGATCTAGTATCTTAGTTATACAAGGTGTACAAGTAAACATCCAAGAAAACTTCATTTTTCTTTCAATTTTTTTGGTTCAAAAGTGTTTAAAAGTACAAATCTTGATTTCAAAACTTTTTGTCTTAAAAACCATAAAGTTTTCATTTTAAGGTTCTTTTAGACTTAGAACTACTAGTTGTACAATAAAAACTAAGAAAAAGGTCAAAAGTGTGTCTTTTAAGGTTTGAAGTTTGGTTTAGGCGATTTATACGTTCTGGGTTATTGGGCGATTTATACGTGTTAGCTTGGGCAATTTATACGTGTTTTAACCTTGGGCAATTTATACGTGTTTTAACCTTGGGCGATTTATACGTGTTTCAACCTTGGGCGATTTGTACGTGGTTCAACCTTGGGCGATTTATACGTGTTTCAACCTTAGGCAATTTATACGTGGTTTAACCTTGTGGTATTTATACGCGTTTCCACCTTGGGCGATTTATACGTTGCAAATACCTTGGGCGTTTTATACGTTGCAATTACCTTGGGCGATTTATACGTTCACTAAGCCTGGGCGATTTATACGTCTTGTAATTTCACTAGGCGATTTATATCATTTCTCTTGGGTGATTTATACATTACACTTGGGTGATTTATACATATACCTTGGGAGATTTATACTATTTTGCCTAAGAGATTTATACATCTTGCCTAAAATATTTATACGGTTTTTCTGTGGTGTGTAAAATCCCATGAAATATTTACCTATTTTTCTCGGTTTCATCAAGAATTGTAAAATCCTGTGTAATCTCAAGGCCAATTCATTTCTAAGGACACCACTTTAGCATAATTACTTCTTATCAATGTTCGATCAACAAGTAATCTTTTGACTTACCAACAAAGTTACAATGACTACTCTTGCTGAATTCATGATACTCTCTGGTGGTGACAATCGTCCACCATTGTTTGAAAAAACCTGTATGATTCTTAGAAAAGTAGAATGGAACTATACATGTAAAATAGAGTGCATGGAAGAATGATTCTTGAATCAGTCGAACATGGTCCACTCATTCGGCCTACGATTAAAGAAAATGGTATGACCAGGACAAAGAAAAATAAGGAATTGTCTGCAATTGAGAAAATTTAAGCTGATTGTGATCTTAAGGCAACTAATATCATTCTTCAAGGACTACCAGCTGATGTTTATTCACTCTTTAATCATCACAGAATTTCCAAGGATCTATGTGTTAGGAAAATATTGTAAACAGACTTAATACTGTTAGTATTAAAGTTAAGTCTGTTAGTTATAGTTAGTATTGATCTCTTAATAGTTAGTACTGTTAGTATAGAAGTTAAGTCTGGTAGAGCAAGTTAAGTACTTGTAGGTCCTTATAAACAGGAACATAGAATAGTATTGTAAACATATTGGTTGATTGAGTATTCACAATCAAATAGTAATAGTAATATCAATTTTAGTATTTGTTCTTGTGTTCGTCTTGGTATAAGTATTGATATTCCGCGTCAATATTTATTATTTCACAGTTCATTGTCTCTTATGTATCTTTGAGATTTAATTCAAAGGACTATAAGTCATTCATGGCTATTCAGATCCTGTTATATAAGGACCTACAAAGTGGTATCAGTGCCACTAAAGGGACTTTGCACAAGTTGAACAAAGATCATACGTTTTATTCACCAAATCAAATATAATGTCTCAACCTGCAAACGATAATTTTTCTCTTCATGATGATGAGAATCTTTCTCGTCATGTGATAGCATCTTTGGATGGATCTGTACCATGCTCAACACCAAGACCGAAAGGGAGATGCCTCCTGCTAACACCACCACAAATAATCACAACAAATACACTTTCAACATTAAAATTGCCCGTCCTACGAAATTAGTTGATTATGATACGTGGGCAATGGAGATGGAAATTATCTTGGAGTATATAGATATGAGGTTGGAAAGTGATTCAGATGGAACTCAAGATAGAAGCGAGTCACTAAAGGTAAGGATGGTGTATACAGGGTTTTCCTTCTGCCCACACAGGAAGAACAGTTTGCTGATGAGAAAGAAAGGAAAGCTAGAACACTACTGCTAATGGCTGTTCCAAAAGATCATCTCAGACGTTTTCATGGCATGGATGATGCCAAAGAGATCTGGGCAGCCATCAAGACACGGTTTGGTGGTAATGCGAACTCGAAGAAAATGCAAAAAGCTGTTTTGAAACAACAGTTTGAGGCATTTACTATCTCGTCTAAGGAAAGCTTAGAGAAAGGGTATGATAGGTTCCAAAAACTCCTATCACAGTTGGATGCCCTTGGTGCTGGTGTGTCAGATGAAGACGCAAATCACAAGTTTTTGAGGTCCCTTCCTCCTGCGTGGGACAGTCTAGCCATGACAATGAGAACGAAGAAGAATATTGACACACTGTCAATAGATGATTTATACAATAATCTGAGTGTCTTTGAACAAGACATCCAAAAGACATCATCTTCTTCCCTTACATCTGATAATGTGGCTTTTCTATCACAAGCCAAAGCCTCTTCCAGCAAGCATAAGCCAAGCCACAGCTCAGGAAGTTATAGTTCTTATACCACTTCCTCTTCCAAAGCAACAACAACTGCTACTCCTGGTCTTGCTGATGAAGTTATCCATTCTTTTCTAGCCACAAATGCTGATGATGTGGATTTGATACATGAAGACCTAGATCAAATTGATGATCTGGATTTGGAAGAAATGGATATAAATTGGCAGATTGCTATGACTGCCATAAAGATTAAGAAGTTCTACAAGAAGACAGGCAGAAGGCCAAGAGTGGATGGAAAAATGCATGTGGCATTTGATAAGAGAAAAGTCGAATGTTTCAATTGCCACAATACTGGGCATTTTGCCAGGGAGTGCAAGTTTAAAGGTTCAAAGGAAGGTAGCAGGCAGGAAGCAGGTAGAGGTCAGGATTTCAAGCCAGTGCGAACTGAAAAGGAAGCCTTGATGACCATTGATGAAGGTCAGATCAATTGGGTAGAGCAGACTACAGATGAGGAACTCAATCATGCTCTAATGGCTTTCACTGTGAATAATGAGGTATCCATGTGCTCTAAATTGTGTTTAGATTCATATAATGCTCTTCAAGCTAAGTATGATGAACTGCAATCTGAATTTGGTGACCAGGAAGCTGCCTTAACTGCCCATAAGCTAGCTGTTAAGAAATTAGAATCTCAGCTTAGAGCCTCCCACAAACAACAATCTTCCTTAACTGAAAAATTTTTGAAAAAGATGAAAAGCTAAAAAAGTATAGAAGAATAGGAATGAAAGCTGTCAAAGACAAAGATGCTTTACAAAAAAAATTTGACTCTTGGTCTGCATCTTCTAAAAATCTTTGGAAGCTAATTGATTGTGGGATGAGCTCAACTGTTAAGATAGGTTTAGGATATGGCATACAATCAAATGCTGAAGTCCTAGGATATGAGGAAGAGATAAGTAGAGGTATTTTTGCTTTTAGGGAAACAGATGCAGGATATTATGACATCCCACTATACAGCAGATTTAAACAAGTAGAGTACAAAGGTGTCCCCCATCCTCTTAGTGGTGATTATACCCCTAGGGAACAGGAGGACATAGATGATTCTCTGTATGAGTATGGTAAATATGGGCCTCAACCTCAATCTCCTAGTCCTATTGAGTCTGATGCAAGTTCCACTGTTTCCTCAACTTGTCAATCCAATGACAGTGATGGGGAACAAGGAACTGTATCTGACCATTCAGTCAATGATGACCCTATCCCTATACCTTCTAGTGAGCAGGTTACCACTTCCACCCAAAAGACTCAACCACAAGTGCCTAAACCTCAACAAACAGTTGACCCTAGTTGTGCACAGCATGTAAAAACTCCTAGGCAACCAATTAGGACACCAGTGACTCCCTCACCTATTCCTTCATATAATAGACAGAATTGGAATCAAAGAATGGAAAGGGAATTAGGTGCAGGATATTCTTTTGAAAGAAAACCATGTTTTGTGTGTGGAAGTCTTAGTCACTTGATTAAGAACTGTGACTATTATGAGAAGAAGATGGCAAGGGAAGCTGCTTTTAAGAGCAAAAGGATGGTTAATGCTGATGTTAGGCAAACTACACCAGCCTGGAGTAACACTAACAGGGTGAATAAAGCAAATCAATTCACCCCCAGACCTGTACAACTAAGTAACATTAGACCCAACCTTAGTACTGTTAGCAACACTATTAAAACTGGTAGGGTAAATGTTAATACTGGTCATGGAAATGTTAGTTCTGGTAGTTTGCATGTTAGTTCTGGCACTCATATTAAGTCTGGTGCTTCTAGTTTTAATACTGGCAAGCAACATGTTAATTCTGGTAGAATGTATGTTAATTCTGGCACTCAAAATAAGTCTGGTGGTTCTAGATTTAATACTGGTCATGGAAATGTTAATTCTGGTAGGGTGCATGTTAATACTGCTAGAGTAAATAGACCAGTATTATCCAACCAGACTTCAAATAAAACCAAACTATCTAAGGTGAATCTTAAAAGTCCAAAGAAATGTTTTTCAAACCAAAGTTCACCTGTACATAGACCATTTTCAAGGAATACAGCATACAAGTCACATGAATATGCTGTTAAGGGCAAAATGGGCAATGCTGTTAAGACCTCAGCAGGTTGTGTTTGGAGAAATGCAATACCACTCTCCTATACCAATAGTGGACCAACCCCTAATTCAACTGTTAATGTTTCTAGAGGTCCACAAGGCAGACCCAAGCCTGTGAAGGCCTGGGTCCCTAAGAGAAACTAATTTCTCTTTTTCATGTGCGGGAACATCCACTGAAGAACATGGTAGATAGAGGTATATTTGATAGTGGATGCTCAGGGTACATGACAGGTAACTAGGATCAACAGGAGGATTTTGAAGAATTCAATAGGGGGTCTGTTATCTTTGGAGGTAGCATAGGCTACATAGCTGGTATTAGGAAGTAGTGATGTTTGTAGAGTTAGAAGTATAGGATGGATATAAGAAGGTTTTTGTGAAGGAACGTTGGACATTTTAATCTGTTCTCTCATATCTCAGATATTGTGACAAAAGTTGAAATGTTACTTTTATGACAAAAATAAGTGTTTTGTGGTGTCTCTGACTTACAAGTGCATGATGAAAAATCAGGTCCTTCTTAAAGTCCTAGGCACAACACAACATGTATACTTTTTTTGATATGAAAAATGTTGATTCTTTCAAAAGGATTCTCTTGTTTATTAGCAAAAGCCTCATCTGATGAAGCTAAATTGTGGCACAGGAGTTAGGTACACATTAATTTCAAACACTTAAATAAACTTGTGAAGGAAATCTAGTTAGAGGGTATACCTTCCAAGAGTTTCAATATGACCACACTTGGGTTGCTGTCAGATGGGAAAGGCAAAAAAGGCCTCCTGTAGGCAAGATTGAATGAATTTGGTGACTCACCCATTACACCACCATGCATACGGTTTTAATTTGGTCTACCCTCTGTGAGGAGCTTCAACATGCAAGTTATGTCTAGTGATTACTGATGATTGTTCCAAGGTTTTGTGGGTTTTCTTTCTTAGCAAAAAGGGTGGAAGCTAGTAACTTCCTTTAAGACTTTATAAAAACAGTAGAAAAACAACATAATCAAAAAGTACAATTCATTAGGCGTCAGATAATGGATAGAATTTTAATATAGGTTATGCTTGAGTCTGTGGGGAAAGGGTATATAACAGGGTTTTAGTAATGCAAGAAACTCCTCCGCAAAATGAGGTTGCTGAGAGAATTGAATAGGAACCACTTAAGAGAGGCTGCCTAGGATCTATGCTAGCTGACTGCACACTTACCCTACCACTTTTTGGGAAGAAGCAGTCAATACTGATTGCTAAACCTTAACAGAGTAAGAGTACCCAAGCCTCAGACAAAACTCCTTATGAGCTTTTGTTTGGCCACAAAACCAATCTCCTTAGCTACATAAGACCATTTGGGTGCCATGTTACCATTTCAATTCTCTAGCCACTAGGATAAGTTTGATGAGAAAATCTGTGATGAGGTTTCTTGTGGTTACTCTGATGAACGTAAAAAGCCTTAGTTTATAAATTTAGTATCAAAAGAGTTGAAGTAAACCTTTCATTCAACTTTCTTGAGGAAAAAACCCTATGTCACAGGGTATAGGCCATAGGTGGATGGTTTGACTTAGACTATCTTTCAGACTCTATGAATTTATTATACCTGTTCCTTTGCACAATCAAAGCTCTAAACAATGCAGGTTCAAAGAGGTCATCGATATTGTGTGCGACTGAGGAGCTGCCAGACCTGATGTTGGTTTCTTCTACATCTTACTGAAGCAACTAGAAAAAGCAGCTGTTTCTGCATAGTTGCTTAAAAGAAAGACTCCCTCCCCAAAGCAAGCCATCTTATCCACCATTATCAATGTCTGCTGATGACATTTATGACTTTAGAAACGAGAGGATGCTCTTGCTTTGATAGCACTTAGGACAGTACCATGACAACAAAACATCCTACCATTACTAATCCTGTTAATACTGGTGTGATGATCTTAATACTGGTTTTGCGGAGTTACTTCTGGCACATTGAAGCTAAACTCCCTAGTGATATCTTGAAGAAGAGGTCTTCTTCTGATGCAAATGTATGATGAAGATGCCTGGATATAAGGATTTATGAGGAAATCAAGTGAAGGCTATTTTTGAAAGGCTTCTTATGATGATGATGGATTATTACTGAATTTCTACAATTTTACCGGATGAGATGGTTGATGTCGGGTAAATAAATAAAAATTCAAATGTGTAATTATTTGAGGGAATTGAGTGTCGTATAAAAAAATGTGTAGATTTACAAGAATAGGTCCAGCAACAAAGAATAATTATTACTCTTTATCCACGAAATATCTTTAGGCTGGACGGAGTGGAGGTGAGTTTGGCAAAACTCACTTAGGTGACTTATGAAGTCACGCGTGAGTGCCATCCCACCACCAAAACTTACCTAGGTCACTTCCACTATCATGGTGAGTTTCACCCATTTTTTGTCACACTTCAGAGAGAAACTCACATATGTGAGTTTGATAAATGGTGGGCCCCCTCTCTTAATATATATTATATTTTAATTAGTTGTGAGTGTATGTGGGTATATAGTGGGGTATATTTTATATAAAGTGGGTATTTTAATGAAATGTGAGTTTTAGTGGTAAAGTGAGTTCTTATTACGGTTGAAAGGTGAGTTGTAAAGTGAGTTTTATTTGGAGAGAGAAAGCTGATGTGACGCTGACGTGTCAGGTGAGTTTCTCACCACCACTCCATCCAACCTTAAAGATATGGTAGCTAATTTCATGTCTATATGTGTAATGTGTGTGATAACATTTTGTTGCTTAGAGCTTCAGGTGTAGTAACTTGGTAACACCCATTTTTTGCCGCCACGTTAGCGCCACATCAGCATAACATCAACACCAACACTACTCCTCTTATCATAACACCAAATAACACCACTCACTTCTTTATTTTCATAAAACCCCCTAAACAATTATTTCATTATTTTAACAAACTAATCATTTCATTAATTAAATTCAAATACACATTACAATACTAAAAAAACACACACACATTAAAAATAGCCGTTAGGGGGTGTTTTGTAAATTTATTAATTTTTTTAATAAAACTAGCCGGGGTGTTTTGTAACTTTTTAAAAATAAAAGGGGAAATTAAAAACATTTATATAGCCGTTGGAGGGGGCAAAACGTTTTTTTTAAATACACCCCAACGCGCGTTGGCCGGCCAACGCCGAGCCCAACGCCATTGGGCAACGCCGGTGTACGGTGTAGTAACGTCGGCCAACGCCGTTGTCGGCGTTACTGCACCTAGGGCTCTTACAGCTAGAGGACCAAATATTTTACAAACTAATAAAGCAGTGAAACACATATTTAGTCATGAAATTAGTTGAATCTTTAGTCCTTTCAATTATTTCTTATTAATGATACAACATTCATTTTCCTATTTTACTTTTAATATGATTTTAATTGGGGTATCAAATGTATGAAATTGATATGTTACTAATTAAATTCTTCAATGATTGCACATACCATTAATCAATTACAGTATAATCTTTTTATTTGTAAACACTTTTTGTGAAACCAAAATTATTATATTGACATGTTTGTTGATATTAGGAGCTTTCGAAATTTGTGATGTTTATCAAATTTATACTATTTTATATAAAAATGTAACTTTTTTAGAATGACAATTTTTAAATATCTCACAATATTTATACCACAAATTATCTTATATGTTTTAAGCAGGATTTGAACTTAGAAGTATTTGGTTGGGGAGCTTCTCACACAATATGAAGTACCATTGGGACACAAGCCTTTTGGTAAAAAAAAATATAATTATTTAAGGAAGCAAAGTAGTTCATTTAATGCTCTAAACTCGTGTCACCATGGCCGTTAGTACAAAATTTGGGGTTAAGGATTTGTGTAAGTAAGACTCGCTTAGAGATGTGATTCCAAGCTCGTCAAGGTGGAGTTTTGCACTAAGTGAAATGGATGGAGATCTCCTGCTAAGAAAAGTAGCACCGTTAGGCTTATCGCGGGAGGGTATCCCGCGATTGGACTCCGACGTGAGAGTAAGTATAGATTCTAAAGAGAGAAAGTAGTAAGTGTGTTCTTATCTAAGAGATCATACCATTAGGAGTGTTAAATGCACTCCTTTATATAGGCGGGATCGTTATCAATTGTTGGGGGTCACGAGATAGAGTGCACCCTAAGGACCGATGGGTAATAGGATGGTTGTCGTGAAATAAACGTCGTTGACTACATCCTGCTTTGGAGTTTAACACCCTTAGGCAACATGTTTCTGCCTCTTACTTGTTTTTGGTATGCTGACGTTCTCTTTTGTGATCTCCATGCAACACTTTTACTCCATTTAGCTAAGTCACAGAATCCCTTTGTCAGGTAGTAGTCCGCGGATATGTTTGGGCCTTAAAGATTGTGGTTGCGGCCCGAGGTTGGTCCCGACCCGACCTTACTCTGTCGCCGGTCGCTAGACTTACTGGATCTACGTTAACTCCGGTAACATCATGTATTAGTGTTCCAGGGGTGTCCCCTTATCTTGAGTCTTGTTCGGGCTAAGAAGTCTGAATAAGTACTATTTGTCTTCATTCAATAAATGCTACTAGACTTGATAACTCATAGGTATGCGGTTTACTAGTTCTGTGTTTGTCTTGTGTCCGGGCTTTTCATTTTCCTTTTTTTCAAAAGTGTATAGGTGGGCATCGATTTTCAGGATTTATCCTTAGTCACCAACGATCTGACTGACGCAACATTTCGTTAGACGACCATTGATCTTCTTCTGTCATCACGACCGTTCATTATTCTTGATCTTGATCGTCCATTGGGAATCAGGGGCGTGTGTCACGATCTTATCACTCTTAGGTTTTCGCGTGCAAGTGGGTATATTTTCCCAACCCCTTTATTCACTATGACACTTTTTTCCACAAACTTCTTCTTTACACTTCCTCCTAATTTCGGCCATTTCTTCGATTGTTCTTCCAGCTACTGCGTGTTTTAATCTAGATTTAGGTTATGCTTTATTACCTTGATAACTCTTTCCTTTTTTGAAATGACAAAGGAAACTATATATACCGTTACTTCCGTCTTGACATAGAAAGAACTAAATGCTTTTTGTAGAACATACAACATTCCTGCTAGTTTAGAACCAGAATTACCGGGTCAGAATGATACATTAAGGATAGTCCGGCCGGTAAGATAAGCATATATATTCATTTAAAAGAGTATGCCAATTTTCGTATCCCCTTTTCTAAGTTTCTCCTTAGTGTTTTAGAGTACTTTCAGTTCAATTTTCCCCAGCTTTTCATGCTTGCTGCTGCTAGGATTAGTCAATTTGAAATTTTATACCGTGTTCATGGAAGGACTCCTACCGTCTCCCTATTCCGTAAGTTTTATTGTAACGCGATTAACAACGGTTGGCTGACATTTGAAAAACATAGAGGTTTTCCCTTGCTACTATACTAATAGACTAGATTCTTTAAAGAAATGGAGGGACCATTTTTGCTGGATTAAGTCATCCGCGGTTCCTATCTTCGTCCTTTGGTTTAATGAGGTTTCCATCGAGAAGGATCATCCTCCTTCCGACGATGGGGTTGATTTTGATCTTTTGGTACTCCTTAATAAAAATAGTGTAAAATTTAAGAAATATTGGTGCGTATAATCGTTTAAATTAATTTTTCAAGTTTTAAATTTATAAAACTCGTCTACCTATGGTCTACAACGCACTAACGGGCAGAGAACCCGATCGTGTGTAGTGCAGGATTGGTAAATCCGAGGTCGTCCCAAGAGCTAAGTGTATTAGTTCTAATTTGAATATGTCACAGATTAAATGAGTTGAATTTGATTAAACAGAATTAAAGTAAATAAAACACTGAATTAAAATATGAGAATTGATCAAAGATAAAATCATATTATCCTAGTTACTCCTTTGTTATAGTTAAAATAATGTTTCCTAGTGCAATGTCTACTTATCGCTTATTGCGATTCTAATATCGACAGACCTGATTGAGCTTTGAAACCTGTCCTATGTATCCTATGATCCTAGGTCCCTGTTGGCCACGAAGGGTGAGTATCCAGTCTACACTGATTAACCCCCAACTATCCTAAAGACCTATCTAATGCCAATAATCCCACATTGGCTATAAACCCTCCTGGAAGAGTTTCCTGAATTTTATAAGTATCTATCATACTATAGGCGGTGATATGAGCAATCCCTACACTAAGAATAGTTGTTAACCTATCCCTAGTACCTGATTAACCCTTAATTCAACATGTAAGCCTACTATAAGGTCTAACAGGATCTACACTAACATCAATACTACCAAAACTCGAGGATCATGCAACAGGCAATAATGATATCCTATAAACGATAATTCAACAGGAAACAAGCATTAAAACCATAATAAAATCATAACAAGGCTAGCACTTAAGGTGCTAAGCCACTCATACTACAGATAACACAAGAAATAATGAAGGAAATTTTGATTTAAATAAACATTATAATCTTACAAGGTCTGTGATGAATGATTAATACAAGAAACTAGTAAAGTGATTTTTCCCTTAGACTAGTGAATGATACAGACTAATTTCTCTTTCCTTGGAAGCCCTAGTAGATCCCTAGAACTCCTCCTTGAATGAATGATACGAATAAGCAGGGAATGGGCATCTATTTATAATAATCGATTCAACTACGATGCAGTTGTGGGTGTGAACTACGCCGTAGTTATGCTGATGTAGACTTCCCTTTTGCAGGCTAGATGTAACTACAATATAGTTTAAGTGGCCAACTACGCCATAGTTGGGACTAGACTTGTATTTTTTGGCAACTCATGATAACTACGACGTAGTCCCAAAGGGGCAACTACGCCGTAATTTCTTCTAGTCTTGGTTGGGTCTTCGTTTGAACTACGACATAGTTCAGTGTGGTAACTACGCCGTAGTTATGTCTTGACATCATAGCTATGTTCACTTTATTCGTCCAATTCTCGTGTCTTTCCGTTCCAATGTTCATAATTTCCTGAAAATAAAATATAAAGTGATTAAGTACATACTTTAACCATAAATAAACAATTAAGTAACATTTTATACAAGTGATTTTAAAACAAAAAGGAATAGAGTAATTGATGTTATCAAATAACCCCCACTTGACTTGTACTTACCCTTAAGTAGACCGTTAGAATACTTTTCTAAAAAGATATTCCTTCCCAATTTAACCTCAGAGATATGGAATATATAAAGCAACCTATGCTGAGAAAATACCAGCCGAACACCTCACTAAAAGTGATCAAAATCACTTAACCTCCTTATTAGGCCTAATGTTTCATTTTCGGGGTGAATCACTCAATAGCTCTGACATTAAATAGCCATGTATTACTATCATAAGTCCTTGAAAGTTAAACACAAAACTACACAAACTAGAGTTAAAGTCTAAATATCTCTTAAAGGAAACACGGGTGACACACACAGGTTTAAACATGTGAATAATCCTAGCCGATACCAATGCTCCAGAAAATGAGACAAAACCATACATTCTCGCTCAAATCCATAAACGAGGCATATGTGATTGCTTAAATCCTTAACTCGAGCAAGCTAAAGGCTAAAACCATTAAAGGGAAAGATAAGACATGTGATACACATATAATTGGTATTAGAATAAGTAAACACAAAATGAATAGTCAAAAATCCACGGTCTCGTCATCACTGGCTACTATCCCTCCATTAGCTCAAACTTAAAAGTTTAAAAATCTGATCATCAATTATAATAGGCTAGTCTCGGGGATATAGATGCAAAATTCTGCAATTTGATGAAGCAGAAACATACTAGTCCAACCTTCAGTGAAGCAGTTGGTTTATAAAACTACTCCACTCAAAGTCCCTTTAAAACTCATCAAGACGAAATAATTATGGTTTTATTTTATAACCAACACTTATGTAATTAGATTGATACTACAAGAGGTGAAATGAAACACAAACAACTATATAAAATATAGAGTCTATATCTAAATATATAAATATATATTATATAAAGTATATATGTCACATGTAGTTACCCCGTTCAGTGTGACAATATTTAAAACTTATCCGATTAGCGATTTAACGGGAAGTTACCCGCGTAAAATCGAAAAACGTCATCAGACGCGAGTTCTGACTTCGATTTTGATTAGCTGTAGTATATAAAACGAGTTATTTTATATTTCTAAGTGTTTCGTAAGTTTAAATCTATCACTCCCAGGAATTTATTTTTATAACTCTTTAAAAACGTTTAAATTACTTTTTTCCGTGTTTTTTTGACCTAACGAAAAAACCCCGAAAAATTCAAAACTTTGTCCCTTGTAAGATCTTTAGTTATCATCCATCTCATGTTCATAAATCAAAAATTTTGTTCACCCTTCCCCTCTATTAAAATTGGACGTCTAAACCAAACCACCATAAGTCCTAAATTTATTCAAGAGCATCATTTTTTTAAATACAACATCACATGCATGCATAAGAAGAGAAAGTGACTTGTTGTTTTGTTCTCCACTACAAGCCAATGGCTCTTACACTTCACATGTTGACCTTTGGAATCATTAATTCTCCACTAGTGATCCATTAAATTTGTACGGCACAAAATGTGCGTTGGATTTTTCACTGATCCAAACGAGTTTGCAGACATTTACTGAAGATCAAAAAGAGTTGAACATAAGACAACATAGATGGTTAGAACTATTGAGCGACTACGACTGTGAAATTCATTATCATCCGAGAAAGGCAAACGTGGTGGCGGATTCCTTGAGCCGAAAGGAACGAAATAAGCCACTATGAGTTTATGAAGCTTTGTTTTGAGACGATTGGACCTAAACTTTTCCGGGTGTCAAATTTTAAACGCTACAAGGTTGAGGCGAGGAAAAGATTAATTTTGGAACTGCAGATCTGTGAGTAGTGATTTAAAGACTAGAGCAACGTGCTGATGGAACGTTATGCTTGAATGGGAGAAGTTGGATACCTTGTCGAGGTAACTTAAGAGAGTTGATTATGCACGAGTCGCATAAGTCAAAGTATTCGGTACATCGTGGATCAGACAAGATGTACCAAGATTTAAGGAAACTGTATTGGTGGCCGAATATGAAAGCCGATATTGCCACCTACATCAGTAAATGTTTGACCTGTGCCAAAGTCAAGGCTAAATATCAAAAACCATCCGGTTTATTAGTTCAACCTGTGATCCCAGTATGGAAGTGGGAGAACATTACTATGGATTTCATTACTAAGTTGCCAAAGACGTCGTCTGGTTAAGATACAATTTGGGTAATTGTAGACCGACTCACAAAGTTTGCTCATTTCCTACCAATGAAGGAAACCGACTCAATGGAGAATTTGACGAGACAATACTTGAAGGAAGTAGTCTTGAGACATGGAGTGCCGGTTTTGATTATTTCTGATTGAGACAGTAAGTTTACCTCTCATTTCTGGAAAATGTTAAACGAAGCCCTAAGTACTCAATTGGATATGAGTACGGCTTACCATCCATAGACTGATGATCAGAGTGAGAGAACCATCCAAACTTTGGAGGACATGCTACGTGCTTGTGTGATTGATTTTGGGAAAGGTTGGGATAGACACCTACCTTTGGTGGAGTTTTCCTACAACAACAGTTATCACACGAGTATCAAAGTTGCACCGTTTGAAGCTCTCTACGGCCAAAAGTGTAGATCGCCTATTTGTTGGGCTGAGGTTGGAGACGCTCAGCTCACTGGTCTAAAAATTGTTCATGAAACAACTAAGAAGATCATTCATATTAAGAAGCGTATTCAAGTTGCACGAGATAGACAGAAGAGCTATGCTGACAGGAGACGTAAGCCATTGGAGTTTGAGGTTGGAGATAAGGTCATGTTGAAAATGTCACCATGGAAAGGAGTGATACGTTTCGGCAAACGGGGGAAGTTGAACCCTCGCTGTATTAGACCTTTCAAGATTCTTGATAAAGTAGGAATGCTTGCTTATCGACTTGAACTCCCAGAGCAATTGAGCCGAGTTCATAGCACTTTTCATGTTTCAAATTTGAAGAAGTATTTCATAGATGAACCACTAGCTATTCCGTCGTATGAGATCCAGATTGATGACAAGCTCTATTTCATTGAAGAACCAGTTGAAATTATGGATCGAGAAGTTAAATGGCTAAAGCAGAGTTTACTTGGAAGCGTGAGGACCAAATGAAGAAAAAGTACCCTCATCTTTTTGTTAACCCTTCGTCCACATCTTAAGCTTTGAGGACAAAGCTTCTTTAACGGGGGAAGAATGTCACACCCCAAAAAATTCAAGTCAATATTTTAAACTTTTTTGACAATTATTTTGGACTTTTATACGTTACGTTTAAATCTGACAGTTTACCGGGAAGTTAACCCGTGTAAATCTGAAAAACGTCATCAGACGCGTTTTGACTTTGGATTTTGATTAGTTTAGATATTATATGAGTTATTTTATCTTTTCCAAGTGTTTTGTAGTTTACAATCACTCCCGGTATTTATTTTTACGCTTTAACGTTTAAATTGCGTTTTTCGCGATTTTGACCTAAGAGAACCCCGGAAACTCGAAATCTTTTCGTGTAAACTTTAGTTATCATCCATCTCATGTTCATAAGCAAAATTTTCATTCATCCCTCCCCCTCTACTCAAAACACATGCATACACACACTTAAATAAATCAAAGAGCATCTTTTATCGCTAGTTTGAATTTCAAAAATAAAACACCATCACATGCAAGAAAGTGACATGTTTGTTTTGTCCTCCACTACAAGCCAATGGCTCTTACACTTCACATGTTGACCTTTAGACCACAATTCCACTAGTGATCCATTCAAGCTAAACTTGGATCCAAAGACAAAAAAGCCATTTAAGCTAAACTTGGAGCCAAAGACAAAAATTTTGTTCCTTTCCCCCCTCCTTGACCCTATTTGGCCGAACCCCTCAACACACACACTCTTGGTGTGTTTGAGTCACTTGTAACACTAAAACCCTAACTCTTATCCTATAAATACCCACCTATAAACACACACATCTCTTTTAGTTCATTTCATTTGGCAAAATTATTTTTTTTCTCTCTTGTCTCCTCATAGCTCACGAAACACACACAAACACACACATAATCCATACTTTTGATTTCTACCAATATTCACACATCCTAAACTTTATTTTATCAAGATCCAAGGTTATTACAAAAAGGTTTTCATTTAATTTCAAAGGTCTTTCAAGAGTTTATAAACTAGGGTTTCAAGATTTGTTGTTGGGTTTTATAGATCTATTATTTTGGGGTATAGATCTTGTGATTTTTCTACCTGTTCTTCATTCTTGTAAGTCTCTTAAATCTTTCTTTGTGGGTTTTCTTATATTCTTCTTATATGTTCAAGATTCATACATCCTCATGTCGTGTTTTAATTTTTAAAAGATTATAAAACAAGATTTCATAAATAATGATGCTACTTTGTTTCACTAGTTAAATATTATGTTCTTGGTGAGATGAGAGTTGAATGAGAGTTGCAACAATAGAAATGAAGGGATTAGGTTAGATTTAGGTGTGGTTTTGTTGTGATTAGTTGTGTAATAGAGATTAGGCTAGATTAGGCATTATTGTGAAGTTTGGGTGGATTTTGATTGCGTTTTTGGCAAAAAGTGCTTGTTGTCCCAAATTTGTTTTCGGGTTTTGATCGACCTAAAAATGTTTTCATTAGGCGTAAAAGTAGTTTTTGAAGAGCTCGTTTCGAATAGATAGTTTTTCATATATCACACATTAAAATTAGATTTAAAACGACCAAGTTATAGCCAAATGAAACTTGAAACATTTTTTGACAAAACCGGATGAATAGTGTGCTGATGTGAATAGTAAAATAAGTTTTCGGACACTTTCGGACATTTTTGACTTTCTAAACACTAGCGAAACATATTGTAACACATACTTGTTGATTAGTATCATTTAAGACGCCGTTAGCATATTTTGGAAAAAGCGATAAAGTTACTAAAAATAGTAAGTTTGGTAAGAATTTAGCGGAACGGACTTAGAAGTTAAGTAATTAAGGCTCGTTAGTGCGTTTTGAAAATATGGAAACTTTTTTTTGGGGTAAATGGTTTCCCCGGTAAATAGTATTACACCAAAAAAAGCCGTTTAAGTACAAAAGATGTTGGTTAATTCCTACACCCAGCCCGTTACATGGGCAAACACACTTAAGATTGACAAACCAATCTCAAGAAACATCTCGCATCAAAAGCGCTACCAACAAAACTACCACATAAGAAAGATCACCTAACTTATGAAAACAAACAAGAACAAATTTATTTCCTAACTCGACCTTTCAGCCGGATATCAAATTTGTCACCAAACTTGTCCCCTTCAGGAAATATAAATTCATCCACTTCCTCATCTGACTCAACATGCTCATTCAAATGAGACTCTTTAGTCCCCTCCACTTGTTCTTCCTCTAAATTACCCCTAGAGCTAGATGTTCCACATTCATCTTCTACGTTCATAGTATTTAAAGCATCAAAAGAATTTGAAGTAGAAGGACCTTTTACCATGTTCATAGAATTAGTACCCACTTTAGTCGTAGGATCCATATCAGCTCCTCTTCTAATATTACCCTTTTTCTGCCAATGAAAATTGGGTTGTGGTTTATTAAGCCGAATACCATCAATTTGTCTCGATCTAGGCTGCATATCAGCCTTCTTACCTTTGTGATTCTTCCTTTTGACTTCCGTAAAACCATCACTCTTTGTAGCTACCGTAGCAATCTTAGATGGGTCATTAGGAACAGTCACTGCAACATGTTTAGGACAATGCAAGAGATCATGCCCAAAAATTTTACAATCAGCACAATGAGGTGGTTTCCACTCGTATTCTACTCTAATCACTGCCTTAGTATAGCCATCCCCCTTTTCATTCGGAATAGCCATAGTCACTTCCGTTTTAAAATATGGAAACTTAATAAATATAGGGGACGGTATTAACGTCCCGAAACTAAAAACTTTCCTAAAATAGAAACTTCTAAAAATAGTAATTTTTTGTTAAACACCGAAACTTAACGAAAATCTATATGATTTTATTTAGTCATGATTTGATAATCAAAACAAAGCAAACACACATGGATGTCTTTTGGTGATGAACATATTGTGCAATTTTTGGCATGCTTTCCGTGTTTCTAAGACGCGTTATTATTCTAGGTCGCGGCTAGATTTCTATATCATCTTTTCTTGCGTGATTATCTTTTGCTCATCTTGCTAAGGTGAGTTCATAGCCCCACGTTTTACTACTTTTACCTTACTATTTTGGGGTGAGAAACATTGCTTGTTTTCAAACTATAGACACAGTTACTTTATGTTTCCTTTTCCTGATTACGTGTTGCCTAAGTAGCGAATAGACCACTAATGTCCGAACTATCATGAACCGTTAATTTCTTAACCGACCGTACTGGTTAAGTGAGTGCGAATGTTGTAAATAGATCTATTGGGAGTAATTATCCCTATCCGGGTAAGTACCGCTTACTAGATTCGGAGGTCCCGAACAAACGGATATATATCATGTCGGATTGTCAATAGGTGATCATGTCAGATACCTTAGGGGAGTAATTCTATTTGGCATATAAAATGCTTCCTTTTAAATTAAGTTTCGGTGTCTTGAGCTTAGCGCAAACGTAAATTTCTTTTTATGTGAAGTTGTAACTCTATAATTGTCATGTGCGTACTGTGAACTTGTGGTCCACCTTTAATATTAAATTTAAACATATGAATTCAACAACTTTATGTTGACCGTTTTAGCATGTTTTTCTCAGGTGCTTAGTCATGGATGTCTTTGCTTGCTTTATGTGTATGCCTAATGGAACCGATTTTCAAGAATATTATTATCTATGTTAACGTCGTTGTCAAACTTTAAAACCTTTTATTCGCTTCCGCATATTATCGTTGGGCCTACGTAAAACTTTTAACTATTTTAATTAAAGCAACGATGTTGGATTTTAAACAAACCGTTAGAGGTCGTTATTTGTATCTTGTGTGATGTGTATTATGACGTCACGCCCCCGGACACGTGTTTCCGACTAGGCCCCGTTTGGGGGTGTGACAGATTGGTATCCAGAGCCAAGGTTATAGAGAACCAGGTAGTATATCTAGGTCTGGGCTATAACCAGTATGTGATCCTATGTGCTTTTACCTGCTTTATAATAATAGCGTTTAATATATATATATATATATCATTCAAATAATATAATAAAAATATATATATAAAATATATAATATATATATAATATATATATATATATATACTATAGAATATATAACTATATATATATATATATATATATATATATATATATATAAGTACTAAATATATATATCATATTGCCATAATTACTTTATTCACTATTTTGCCATATCATATTTTTGCATCATGCTTATCTTCTTGACTTTGCTTGCACGTTGCATGGTTTCATATAAAGAGATTTATATAAACTTGTGCTTGTGCAGGTCATGGCTGCTCCTATTATTTCTATTTCGTCTGATTCGTCTGAGGAGAGCGTGGGCTCTCATGCCCCACGAGTGATTCTCTTTGGTGCTATTCCTGCTATTATCCCTGTTATCCCTGAGGTCCCTATTGTTCCAGCTGACCCTATAGTTACACCAGAGGTGGGGGCAGTTCCAGTCGCCTCACCTACCGGAGTACTTGATTTAGTGGATTATTCATCTTCTTCTGATTCTGATCCATCAGAGGATTCTTTACCTTAGATTTGCCATTGGTTTCACCCTTTGGATCATCATTTCATGATACTCTTGCACCATTATCAGAGTTCCCCCTTGCCCCTATTGTTGCCCCACCCAGGATTCATCGACGTTCAGCGACTCTTATCCGACCCGGTGAGACTATCCCTTTCGGTCGACCTTGCCGCACCCACCTGAATGGGCCGCATAAGTTGTTGACTGCGAGGAAGAGAAAAAAAAAAAAAAAAAAAAAAAAAAAAGGAAAAAAAAAAAGAGAGTTAGACCCATTCGGTCGAACCCCCCCCCTTTTTTCATGGAGACAGTGTAATCTCAACTTCATCGAATCGTCATTCTTCACCAGACTCATCTTCTTCTAGTTCACCTTCAAATCATTCCTTATCCGGACATACACCACCAGACATCACCGATGCTGATTCATCTACACCACAAAATCACGACGTGCACTTGGATCGTGGATAGCCGGATAGATAGATCTGTTCATCAATCACTTGCTAGGACTCCACGACGTAGTAAGGCATTTAGACGTTGGAGGTCTGTACCATTGTCTACCCCTTACCCACCGACCACATCAGAGTCATCCTTAGGTTTATCTTTTGAGAGGTCATTGGATTCATCTTCACTTTCTTCTGGACCATCTCGCAAGAGATGTAGGTCCCCTACTACTTCGATACCATCACCTACTTATGATTCGAGGTTGATAGCCTATACTCCTGCTGATCTGTTACCACCTCGCAAGAGGTTTAGAGATTCATACTCATCTGAGGATAGCGAAGAGGAGCATATGGAGGTGGATACTGCAGATGTAAAGGCTTATGCAGATGTAGGTATTAGTGAGGGAGTTGTAGCTCACCCTGAGGATAGTATAGATATAGGAGTTGAGATTGCTGCTAGTGATGTTAGGGAGGATGATAAGGAGTTTGAGGTAGAGGCTAGTGCAGGCAGACACGAGAGAGATCACTGTAGATCCATTGGCTATTGGTGATAGTTCTGAGTCTTCTAGAGGAGGTATTCCTGATCTTGAGGATACCATTTATGATATAGTTCACTACATGTCAGAGGTTTCGTATTGATAGGATTACTGAGATTGAGACCACTCAGAGACAGTTGAAGACTAGTCAGTTGGTAGCTAGTGGAGAGCGAGCTAGTTTGGTTGAGAGGATTGGGAGTTTAAGACTGGAGTACCTAAAGGTTCGAGCCATGTTGAGTATAGACAGAGATCAGATTGACAGCCTTTGTTGGCACATGGCACTTTCACAGGAGAAGTTTCATCAGGTTCGTAGGGATCATGATGATACTCGGAGGATACTTAGGAGGTTGGAGTCGTATGTTAAGAGGCATTTGGGTTTTCTCCCTTAGACTAGTAGTACCATGATCATGTAGGACATTAGACTGATGGTTAGGTCTAGATGTTAGCAGTAGAAATAATCGTAAATCATGTACCTATTTTGGGTTGGTTGTAACCGAATTATGCTTTTATTCATGAAATGAAAAGCTTGTTTTGATTCTCTCGCGTATTCATCTTTATTGTTATTTACTTATTCTGGCAAGACAAGTTCTATTGTATTTTTCTATATAAACCCTATTTACCATTTATAATGGCTATATCTCGTATCGAGTCTTATCGTGCGTTATGTCTTGTGATATAGAACAATGACTATCACTAGCTCCGGTATGACCCCTGAAGCAATCAAAGAACTCGTTAACCGACGTGTGGAAGAAGCGTTGGCTGCTCATGAGGCGACCCGTGCTGCCAATGCTCTCGAGGCTGAGAATCAAAGCCAAAATGGCAGTGATGGTGGAAATGGAAATGGTGGAAATGGAAATCCGAATGAGAATGGTAGAGGTGATAGGCCTGTTGCTAGAGAATGCACATACCAGGACTTCATGAAGTGTCAACCACTCAACTTCAAGGGAACGGAAGGAGTTGTCAGATTGATAAGGTGGTTTGAGAAAATGGAAACAGTGTTCCATATCAGCAATTGTCCAGAGAAATATCAAGTCAAGTATGCTACTTGCACACTGTTAAACAGTGCACTAACTTGGTGAAACTTACATAAAAGGACTATTAGGACTAAGGCTGCATTCGCCATGTCATGGAGAGAGCTCATGAAGCTAATGACTGAAGTGTACTGCCCAAGAAATGAGATTCAAAAGATGGAATCTGAGCTGTGGAATCTGACCGTGAAGAACAATGACTTGGCTGCTTATACTTAAGATTTCAAGAGTTAACTAGATCGTGGCCCAAGATGGTCCCAGAGGAGGAAGATCGGGTTGAGAAGTTTATTAGAGGTCTCACGGATAACATCTAAGGGAATGTAATTAATGATGAACCTACAAAACTCCAAGATGCTGTTCGTATTACCAACAACTTAATGAACCAAAAGTTGAAGGAATATGCTGTGAAAAATGCTGAAAATAAAAGAAGGTTGGAGTTCAATCAGAGAGACAACCGTGGATAACAACCACCATTCAAAAGGCCAAATGTTAGAGGTCATAATGTGGCAAGAGCCTATACGGCTGGCAATAATGAGAGAAAATCGTATAATGGACCGTTACCTCTCTAAAACAAGCGTAAGCTTCATCATGAAGGGCCATGCACTGTGAGATGTGGAAAGTTAACAAGGTTGGGCATTTGACCCGGGATTGTAAGGTCACAAATTCTAGTACTTCTACTTAGAGGGGTCAAGTAGTGAATCAGAGGGTTATAACCTATTTCGAGTGTGGAAGGCAAGGACATTACAGGAGTGATTGCCCAAAGCTGAAAGATCAAAACCGTGGAAACAAGGCTGGAAACAAGAATGGCATTGGTGAAGCAAGAGGAAAAGCATATGTGATGGGTGGAGGAGACGCTAACCCTGATTCAAATGTCGTCAAGGGTACGTTTCTTCTCAATAACCATTATGCTTCTATGATATTTGATTCAAGCGCCGATAGAAGTTTCATGTCGACTACTTTTAGTACTTTCCTTGATACCTTAGACATTAGCTATGCTGTCGAATTAGCCGACGGAATAATATTTGAAACTAATACCGTACTTAGAGGTTGTACGTTAGAATTGTTAGGTCACCCATTCAATATTAACTTAATGCCAGTAGAACTTGGTAGTTTTGACGTCATCATCGGTATGGATTGGTTAGCGAACCATCATGCGGTGATCATTTGTGATGAGAAGATCGTGCGAATTCCTTATGGAGATGAAGTTTTGATAGTTTAAGGTGATAGAGACAGCAAAGGAGAGAAATCGAAGTTGAGAATTATATCGTGCACCAAAGCTTAAAAATATATTAAGAGAGGTTGCCAAAATTTTCTGGCACAAGTTACGAAGAAGGAAACTGAAGACAAGTCAGAGGAGAAGCGACTTGAGGACGTGCCAACTGTACGGGACTTTCTGGAGGTCTTTCCAGAAGACTTGCCTGGATTACCACCAACGCGACAAGTTGAATTTTAAATTGACTTGGTCCCAGGTGCTGCACCTGTGAAATGCACCCTGTATAGATTAGCACCGTCAAAACTGCAAGAACTGTCTACTCAACTGCAAGAACTTTCTGACAAGGGATTTATAAGACCGAGTTCCTCACCCTAGGGAGCCCCAGTCTTGTTTTTCAAAAAGAAAGATGGATCTTTTCGGATGTGTATCGATTACCGAGAGCTGAACAAGCTGACTATGAAGAATCAATATCCACTCCGAAGAATCGACGACTTATTTGATCAGTTGTAAGGGTCAAGTGTTTACTCGAATATCGACTTGATATCTGGTTATCACCAACTCAGAGTTCATGACGAGGACATTACAAAGACAGCGTTTAGGACTCTTTATGGCCACTACGAGTTCCAAGTAATTCCTTTTGGATTGACTAACGCGTCGACAATATTCATGGACTTGATTAATCGGGTGTGCAAACCATACTTGATAAATTCGTGATCATTTTTATTAATGACATCTTGATCTACTCCAAGAGCAAGGAAGAGCACGCAGGACATCTTAAGTTAATTTTAAAGTTGCTTAGGAAGGAAGAATTGTACGCCAAGTTTTTGAAATGTAATTTTTGGCTGTTAAGGGTACTTTCTTGGTCATGTGATTGATAGTAAAGGCATTCACGTGGACCCAACTAAGATTGAGTCAATCAAGGATTGGACTTCTCCTTAGACTCCGACAAAGATTCATTAATTTCTAGGTCTTGCTGGCTATTACCGACGATTTATCAAAGGTTTCTCAAAAATTGCCAAACCTATGATGAAGTTGACGAAAAAGAACGTAAAGTTTGATTGGAGTGAAAAGGAAAAAGATGCATTTCAACTGTTGAAGCAAAAATTATGTAGTGCATCGATCTTATCTTTACCCGAAGGTAGTGAAAACTTCATGGTTTACTGTGATGCTTCTCGTAAAGGGTTGGGCACAGTTTAGATGCAAAGGGAGAAAGTCATAGCCTACGCGTCACGCCAACTTAAGATTCATGAGAAGAATTACACTACACATGACTTAGAGCTTGGAGATGTAGTATTTGCTCTCAAAATGTGGAGACATTATTTGTGCGGCACGAAATGCGTTATGTTCACTGATCATAAGAGTTTGCAACATATTCTAGATCAGAAAGAGTTGAACATGAGACAACATAAATGGTTAGAGCTGTTGAGCGACTACGACTGTGAAATTCGTTATCATCCGGGAAAGGCGAACGTGGTAGCTAATGCCTTCACCCGAAAGGAATGGAATAAGCCACTACGAGTTTGAGCTTTGGTTTTGATGATTGGTCTGAACCTTCCTGTGCAAATTTAAAACGCTCAAGTTGAGGCGAGGAAAGAAGAGAATTTTTTGGAACTGAAGATCTGTGCGGTATGATTAAGAAGCTAGAGCAACATACTGATGGAACATTATGCTTGAATGGGAGAAGTTAGATACCTTGTCAAGGTAACTTAAGAGATTTGATTATGTATGAATCGTATAAGTCAAAATATTCAATTCATCCTGGATAGGACAAGATGTACCAAGATTTAAAGAAACTATATTGGTGGCCGAATATGAAATCAAAAATTGCCACCTACATCAGTAAATGTTTGACCTGTGCCAAAGTCAAGGCTGAATGCCAAAAACCATCCGGTTTGTTGGTTCAACCTGTGATCCCAATATGGAAGTGGTAGAACATTACAATGGATTTTGTTACTAAGTTACCAAAGACATCAACTGGTCAAGATACAATTTGGGTAATTGTAGACCGACTCACAAAGTCTGCTCATTTCTTACTAATGAAGGAAACTGACTCAATGGAGAAGTTGGCGAGACAATACTTGAAGGAAGTAGTCTCGAGGCATGGTATGCCAGTTTCGATTATTTTTGATCAAGACAGTAAGTTTACCTCTCATTTCTAGAAATCGTTGAACGAAGCCCTAGGTACTCAATTGGATATAAGTACGGCTTACCATCCACAGACTGATGGTCAGAGTAAGAGAACCATCCAAACCTTGGAGGACATGTTGCGTGATTGTGTGATTGATTTTGGGAAATGTTGGGATAGACACCTACCTTTGGTAGAGTTTTCTTACAATAACAGTTATCACACAAGTATTAAAGCAGCACTGTTTGAAGCTCTCTATGGCCGAAAGTGTAGATCGCCTATTTGTTAGGCTGAGGTTGGAGACGCTCAGCTCACTGGCCCGGAAATTATCCATGAAACAACTGAGAAGATCATTCAGATCAAAAAGCGTATTCAAGCTGCATGAGATAGACAGAAGAGCTACGCCGACAGGATACGTAAGCCATTGGAATTTGAGGTGGAAGATAAGGTCATGTTGAAAGTGTCGCCATGGAAAGGGGTGATACGTTTCGGTAAACGGGGGAAGGTGAACCCTCGCTATATTGGACCTTTCAAGATTCTTGATAAAGTAGGAACGCTTGCTTATCGACTTGAACTCCCAGAGTAATTGAGCCGAGTTCATAGCACTTTTCATGTTTCAAATTTGAAGAAGTGTTTCGTAGACGAACCACTAGCTATTCCGTTGAATAAGATCCAGATTGATGACAAGCTCTATTTCATTAAAGAACCAGTTGAAATTATGGATCGAGAAGTTAAACGGATAAAGCAGAGCCGCATTCCAATCGTGAAGATCCGTTGGAATTTGAGACGAGGGCCCGAGTTCACTTGGGAGCGTGAGGACCAAATGAAGAAAAAATACCCTCATCTTTTCGTTAACCCTTCGTCCACGTCTTAAGCTTTGAGGACAAAGCTTCTTTAACGGGGGAAGAATGTCACACCCCAAAAATTTTAGGTCAATATTTTTAAACTTTTCCGATCATTATTTTTGATTTTTATACGTTACGTTTAAATCTGGCAGTTTACCGGGAAGTTAACCCGCGTAAATCTAAAAAACGTCATCGGACGCGTTCCGACTTTGGATTTTGATTAGTTTAGATATTATATGAGTCATTTTATCCTTTTTAAGTGTTTCGTAGTTTACGATCACTCCCGGTATTTATTTTTACGCTTTAACGTTTAAATTGCGTTTTTCGCGATTTTGACCTAACGGAACCCCGAAAACTAGAAATCTTTTCGTGTAAACTTTAGTTATCGTCCATCTCGTATTCTTGAGTCAAAAATTTCGTTCACCCACTTCCCTTGATGTATATTGAACGCCTAAACCCCAAACCAAATAAACCATGAGCATTGAAATTAAATAAATGGCATCTTATTTTGAAAAACTCATGCATGTGTGCATGTAAGAGGTGAAAATGACAAACGTAATTTGTAAATGAGAGTACTATAATCCTAAAAATACGTGGTGGATAAGGATAATGTGATCTTGATGAGGGAAGAACTTGGAAAATTGTATTTTGTTTTTAGATAAAATTAGATAAAACTGTCTCGAGAGTTGAAATCCTCAAATACTAAAACTTTTACTTGAGAATAATACAACTATCGTCAATACGAATTTATTTAATTATGATATTATTATTTCATTTGAGATATTTATTATCTGTTATTTAATAATTTAATATTTTATATTTGTTTTACTTTAAGATTTTTAAACTCCTTAAAAAAAAAGTTGGATCTTATGTGGATCTTTTCTGAATAAATATTATAGATAGAGTGGTTTTATAAACGATTCACCCTCTCATTCCCTTTGGATTGTTATGCAAAAAAGTATGAACTGTAACTTTAACTTGAAGCTAACATGTGACTCTTCCATCTACAACGTTATTACTTATCGTCATCTTTTATTAGAAGTCTACTCTGTTGCTGCATTGTAGGGATATTCAAAACCCTCCTAGACTCGTGAAAAACAATATCATATATATCCTTGTTGTTTAAACATCAATAAATCCCCTCCCTTTCCAACATAAATCTCATATTTTCTCTCTCTTAATATCAAGCGCCCTATATTAAACTAACTTCTAACACTAATCTATTATCTCTCTTCCTCTTTCTATAGCGTCCGTTCTCGTCGCAGTATTGTGTCCTGTATCTCATTAATTCTTAGATATTACTTTCCTTGTTCTCCCCCTCCCTTTTATGACATCTTTTCTTATTTGTATTCTTCTAACATATCTTAACTTTTTCTCTCTGCCGCCTACAGATTGCTGACCGCAAATTTTAACCTTTCTGTAGATTTATTGCATTCCCTCTCTCCAGACCAAAAAAATCCAAATAAATAACCCTGAGACATGACGTCGTTAGACTTTTGTGGGCATAATTTTTTTTGAGTGCGAAAGTGTGAAATTTTAAAGTCTTGGGTTAAGCAATATTGTTTTGAAATCTAGAATAGAAATTGTATAAGGTTAAATAAATTGGAGTATCTCTATGTTGAACGGAAAAAAAGAACTGTCAAGCAATTGGTGGTGTGCAATGTTAAACTTATTTTTGTGTGTATAATGAGTGCCGTTATCCCCCAATTGTATGGGCGTACAGTTAGAAAAGGTCAGTGGGATATCTATGAAGGTATCTATGAGTCTGTTCTTTTTTTCGCCTGATTTTTTGAGTGTTAGTATTACTTTTAACGGATGTGTGTGCCCATTCATGACTAAGTAAGGATAAATATATTCTAGCCTCAGAGTAATTTTTTTGAAGATATGCGAAAGTGTATACGATTGATGTAGAGATGATCTATGTCACAGTCGCTAATCTCGCCATTTTTGACAAATTGTGTATATTATGATCTAAAAAGCTTTGTAGATTTGCTATCTGAGAATTACTGAAACCATTGATCTTTCGAAAAAAGATTGAACCCTTTTGTGTGTTCCGTTTTTATTTTTATGAGACTTTTAGTTATTGTACTTGGTCTTGTATACTATATTTAAGAAGACTAGCATAATAATATCCTAGCTGTTAATACATTTATTAATAAATCCGGAGATTAGTGAGAGGTGGGAGATGGGTTAAGCTGTCCACCTTAAGCCGGAAAATGGAACACAAAGTGTTTTTCTGAGAATCAAATAAAACACACTCACCTTTAGTGGTAGTAAGTTGTGAGGTTGTGGTGTTTGGTCTCTTAAAACTTAAGACCATGTAAAGATGTCCTAAAACCTTCCACTTGGCATTAATAAATAGTCTGCGAACATTCTACCAAGGTAGCGTGTTCAGTTTCCACTTTATGTTTTCATATCCATCATTGTCATGAGGTCTCCATATAGAATAGATTGTTTTTCTCTCCCATCTTTGTATTGTGTTAATCGTGGTCACGGCCTAGAACTCTTAACACCCATTTAGGGTTTCCATATCTTTTGTTGGTCTAGGATATAGATCCACTGTCATTCTAGGTTGTGTTGGGTGGTGGAGTATATTGGAAATGACGGGGAACTAATAGTTGGTGGCGTTGTGCTGAATGGCCATTAATGGTCGTTTCATATTAGGAAGCTGTTTGTTGTGGGTCTTGCTCGGGCAGTTCAAGTTAGCCCACGGTCTGCCATGTCTGATTGATATTTCTTTGCTGGATCATGATTCTCGTCCTATTTTCTCGACTGAACCGTGCTGGTCTGTCGCTCGTGCTGGATAGTGATTTTTAGACGTACGTCGAATTAATGGTTAGAGTATGGTGTATGGGGGGTGTGGGGTTGGGGAGGTAAGAGTGAGATGCAGGTTGTGTGGAGGGGGGTAGGGGGTCGGCGGCGTGGTGCGATGTTTTGTGAGTTGGTTTCTGTTCTATTATTTTTTTAGTTATTATGTTGTTTTTCTTTGTGTTTTTTTGTTTTGTAATTTATACGGGCTGGCGGTTTTACGCGTTACCGGTTTTATTTTTTTTAATATTTTGGTGGTTTAAAAATATTTTGGTTTCTTTAATTAATTAATTTTTTTTTTAGTTTTTTATTTTTTTAAATTTTTTTTTTTATATGTTTTTGGTCTGCTGCTCCGGTTTCTGCTGCTTGTGGTTACATTGTATCTGCTGGTATTTACGATGCTGCTGGTTCGTCTGTTCTTGCTGTCTTCATCAATATTTGCTGCATACTTTGTTTCTGCTGCCACTCAATCCTCTTGCTTCGCGAAGATCTATCTAGAAACTTGGAATTAACGGAGTCAAAACCAAGTTTAGGGGAGGATTGTTGGGAATAATTGAAACCGACTAAGTGTCGTTTCTGCTGATGGCATTAAGTCGTTCCTGCTGGCAGTTCAAGTAGCGTTCCTGCTGATTATGTTTCTGCTGGTCATGTTCTCGTTTCTGCTGACAGAGATAGAATCTGCTGATCTTTATTATAGACGTGATTAATGTAATTAAGGAATGATAGTTATATTCTAGAATTATCTCATTAATATAGGAATGAGATATATTAGGAAGAGATTGATGTATATCTCTTACGCGTTTTTAGGAATCTTGTTTAGCATTTTTAGGGTTTCTTCTCTATAAAAGAAACCTTTAGCATTAGGGTTTGTCACCGATTACAAGTCACAAAAACAATTTATTATCAATAGAAAGATCCATAGAGGATCATTGTTCATATTTGTTCTTCTTTCTATTACGTTATTTAGTTTCCGCCTAAACAATTATTAGAGTCTCTCACGTATATACTTGTGATTACATAAGTATTATACAACCACATAGGCTAGAAGATCTATCTAGTACCAGATCCTAACAAGTGGTATCAGAGCCTGGAGAGAGCCTCTGATAAAGAAGAATCACTCGTTACCACAACAAAACTTTGTTTCTCTAACCGATTAATTATGTCAGAACCCATGCCCTCTATACCTACTCAGTCAACATTCACTTACCCTAACCCTAATTCGTCTGCTTCACCTTCGTTCACTCAAGATGATACCTCGGACTCTTTCATACCTGAACCCACACAACCAATACCTGCATTCACTCAAACCGCTTTCTCACAACCTGCTTTCTCACAACCAACTCAATCTAT
>BQNB010076966.1:0-29042 GCA_026074375.1 Tanacetum coccineum
CAATCTTGGTGACACCTATAATCCGTCATGGAAGAGTCACCCGAACCTTAGGTGGAGACAACCTCAAAACTCCCAAAACAATTTATCAAACCGGTTCCAACCTAATGGTTCGATCCTGAACCGTCCCTTCAACAACCGTCCTTAAAACTTTAATAATCAATCAAGTATAGAAGGACTGGTTTATGAATTTATGGCATCTCAGGACCCTAGACTGACAAGGTTTGAAGCCGATTTCAAACGACAACAAAGTGAGATGACCAATAAAATTGACATTGTGTTAAAAGCCATCAACGACCAAATAGAGGGTACACTGCCTAGTGATACGGTTAAGAACCCGAAACTAGGGACTCATCTAGTTTTGTCTGCTCATTCTTACCTAACAATGGACCTACAGTGCTTGACACAAATCTACAACTCAATCAACACCATGACTATCCAACCCGAAAAACCCTAAGCTGATGAACCGCAGATCGAGCATGAAGAAGGCAACCTTGATAACACCAATCTGAACCCACTACCGGATCAATTCGCTTCCATTGCCATAGAATAGGTGCGAAAATTAAACTTAATGCTTGAATCACTTGGATTAGTTCCCCGATCCTCCGATACAAAATTTATTTGCTCTAAGGAGGATGATGGAGAAGTAATGTTCATCGAGATCATACGAGATGATGATGAACCCCAGAACGAAGGTTTGATGAGGAATATTAGAGGAATAGAGAATCTTGTCTAGAGACAACTTCTATATATATGGTTTTACGTATTACTTGCATTAGCCACACAAGTCCTGTCACTTATGTCGTGATTGGGAGCGTTTGCTTGGGGTATATAAAGTGAGCAAGAACTTTATTAGTCAGGATTAGGAGCATTTGGTTTGATGGTGGATTACGATGGGTGTGGTATGGTTGAGATCATCTTGAATAGACCAAATTTGGTGACTGTGTATAACCGATAGGTTTGATAACCAGTCACATCTCTAAAAGAATGAAACCTATTTCATATTACCTGAATGCCCAAATAACTCATGACACGCGTTTGTTGTTAACTCCTTAAACTATTCAAAAGCTGGCCTCATTTGTTAATTTACCAACTTAGGTTATAGTTATTCAAATGCACTTGATGTAGCGTTATGCTACAAATTTTGGCAATTATGATACACGTATTGCCGGACGAGGATAATTAACGTATTATCGAACAAAGGGGTAATATCGTTTACCTTACGAAAAGTAGGAAACCAAGACTTGAGAAAACTCTTCTCGACTCTATTTTATTAATATCAAAATCCGGAGAAAACAACATATTAACTTCCAAACTTACAACCCATGTTTATACTAAACATAATAGTAATCCTAAAACAATACGAATTAGAAATCCTAGTCCTAATCTGATAAGTTTTATCAGATAACTCCTAAAAGACAAATTAAAAAAGACTCCAGATAAATAAAAACCCGAGCTTCAAGCATCCGCATCAGCACTCTGTCTAAATAACTCAAACGAGTGGATCAAAGTCTCAAATGACAGATGATTATACTGGCAACAACTTTCCCCATTCATTCTATAGATGTTTATGAGCTCGGAAGTTGCAAACAAGTTGAAAGGGGCTTTACCTAGTTTTAACTTAATGCTACAAACCAAGAGAATCGCATATCGCCTTGCTTGCAAGAGTATAAGCAGGCAATAGCATTTTGTCTAAACCATCATTGACAACTAATAAGCAAAAACATTGTGCAAAATGAAAGTCTTAACTAGCAAGTACATGAGAAATTGGAAGAGTATAAGCAGGCAATAGCATTTTGTCTTAACCATCATTGACAACAGTCACATTGCAATTTTGGTTCCAACAGCAAATCTCATATCGCCTTGCTTGCAAGAGTATAAGCAGGCAATAGCATTTTGTCACATCGACAAGATAAGAAGCAACAGTCACGTTGCAATTTTGGTTCCAACAGCAAAATCTATTGATTCAAGTGTGCACGCTAGTCACCACTATCTAAACCATCATTGACATCTAATAATCGAAAATATTGTGCAAAATGAAAGTCTGAACTAGCAAGTACATGAGAATTTGGAACTGAGATAACATCAATGTTCCATTTGTGAATCAGCATCTAAATCTTTAGTCCAAGCATCATTCGGCTCTTTCGCACCTCAAAATGTAATAAACCTACCAATACAGAAAGATTATCAGAAAGGCACAAAAATTATATATGTTTCTTTCCCACAAGTAGTGTTATACAGTAAAAAATATTCTAACCTCATCTTTCAATCTCTTACTGGATGCTGGCACAGTATTCCAAGCATCGCTCGGCAAACTTTCGATGATGCTATCAGCATGTCTAACACCTCTTTTACAGTTTTTCCTGCGACGAAGCCAAGCATTAACTCTCTCTCCTTGGGATCCAGACCCTTGATCGTAATATTTGAAGTGTATCTGTTTGCTGAATCTGAGATACGGCTCCAGTTGTTCACTAGAAGCTGTATCCAGTCCATGAATGTCGTTGGGTTGCGACCTGATTGCGAGTCTTGCACATATGCAGCAACTATATTGTTGCGTGCTCCTTCGGTTAGAGTCACTATTATGATGTAAAGGCTTTGCGACCAATCGAACGGTTTAATTTTATCTTCATTAACAGTCATTCCCTGAATTAATACTTCTACAGCAGTTTCAAAACTTGTCCAAACTAATGTAAAGTTGTCAAAATCAACCCGTGTTGACAGATCACCGTAACCTTCACCGTAGGGTAGCGATTTTGATCCAGCAAACTCCTTATACCCACGAAACTCATAAATTTGTCCTCCCCTCACGGCCACCGCGATAACGTACAGGTCTTCTTTACGCACGTATAGCGATACTGCATATTCGTCCCTTGTTTCAAGGGTGAGTATGAAGTAATCTTTTTGACTCTGCAGACCTTTAATAAATTTCATTCGGTCGGTGTTTCGAAAAACTTTCCTTAACTTTGCGACAACGGTACTGTATTGAACCTCATGAATTCTTATAGTAATCTCATGACTGTTTTCATTAGCATCCATGATTTAAGCTGTCGAATAAAGTTAGGAATAAATTACTCTTACTTTTAAACAAGCACTATAGGTACGTTTCGAATAAGCCTATATATCTGATTACACTAACATAACCATCAAACTTCATGAATAACAAGTAATGCACCAATCAAGTAGATGAAAAAACAACCATATATCGCACCAGAAAGAATAATAAGTAGAGATAGTGTTGGCAAAAAGGTCATGTGACTATATATCGCATTCAAATGTGCCAGTTTTCAAGTTCAATTTCCACAAACAACCATGCCAACCTCTTGAAAAGGGACGGCTGAGTCAGTGGTTCAAAACCCGTGTATTAGTCGACCAAAAGGTTCAAACCCTCTTTACTCTCACTAACATTCATACTCCCTATATATACAATTCCCTATATCTCTTATTACACTAACATAACCATCAGATTAGCACATTTTGAAACTTCATGAATAACAAGTAATATACTAATCAAGTAGAATAAAAACAACCATATATCGCACTGGAAAGAATAATAAGCCCGTCTAGATAGTGTTGGCAAAAAGGTCAGGTGACTATATATCGCATTCAAATGTGCGAGTATTCAAGTTCAAACCATGCCAACCTCTTGAAAAGGGACGGCTTTAACTAATTTGAGTAAGTGGTTCAAAACCCGTGTATTAGTCGACCAAAAGGTTCAAAAACTCTTTAATCTCACTAACATTCATACTCCCTATATATACAATTCCCTATATCTCTTATTACACTAACATAACCATATCAGATTAGCACATTTTCCAACTTCATGAGGTAACAAGTAATGTTGGACCATTAATGTTATAGAAGCAAAGATAGGGGTAGTATATGTATGTACTTTTATGAAAATTCTGTAAACCCAAGATAGTTAGTATTGGGCTGGGTCATAGATCCGTTTAGTATATAGGGTTATAACGTTTAGAATAGGGTCGTATCTTTTACTTTTGAGGGAATCGGCATGTCCCTTTGTTCACCGATTCTCTAAGTATATATATGGGTCGAATTCTGTAAATCAAAAAATTCAATACAGGTTCATTAGTGTATTAAATTCTGCGTTATTCATTCAGTTTCTATTAAAAATCTTGTTTCTTACTTCTGGTCGTGCGTTTGGAGCAGACGATATGGGACAGAAACTTGAGAAAGAAAGTACACAAGATTGTTTAATAGAAACTGAATGAATAACGCAGAATTTAATACACTAATGAACCTGTATTGAATTTTTTGATTTACATAATTCGACCCATATATATACTTAGAGAATCGGTACCTTCATGTCTGTTGAACAAAGGGACATGCCGATTCCCTCAAAAGTAAAAGATACGACCCTATTCTAAACGTTATAACCCTATATACTAAACGGATCTATGACCCAGCCCAATACTAACTATCTTGGGTTTACAGAATTTTCATAAAAGTACATACATATACTACCCCTATCTTTGCTTCTATAACATTAATGGTCCAACATGTTGGGTTTTACAATCTAATTAACCATATTAATTAACACGAGTACGCAGCGGAATAAAGATAACATGTAGAATACAATAATTAACAAGATAGAAAACATGTACCTTTTAGCACGAAACGATACACCGTTTAAAGGTAACCGTAAACACCGTCTTCTATATACGCGTGTGTATAATACCACGCGAAACCACCAAGAATCAAAGTATGATTCCTCTAAGCTTCCACACACAATACGTTCTTAGCAAACGACGAGGTATGCTAGTACTAGTAGTGAATAACAAACGATCACCTTCGTCTTTTGATTCTATCAACCCACGAATAAAACCACCACCTTGTGCTGATTGTCGAACACAAAACGAAACCCTAAAGGTATTCGTTTGATAGCACAACAAAGGAGGCAAACCAAAACCCTTAAAAAAGGTTGTCAGAATTCGGATGTACACAAGGAAGAAACAAGGACGATTTAGCTTTAGGTTTTTTCAAGACTTATTCATAATGAAAGTCAAGACCTATATTTATAGCCTTTGTTACTTGTCACTCAAACAAGTCTTCTAATTCTTGTGAGATTAGTATTCCAACTGACTAAGGAAAAGAAAAGGTAAACTAAACCCTTTCATTCTTTAGTTTTACATATTGAGTCCTTTAACATTTAACCGACTCATATTAAAACTTGTTATCGTTTAATGATCGTTTGTTAATCACTTAATATATTACTTTAATATATTTTCTCGTCATTCTACATATAAACGTGTGCGTCCCCTTAGGCTCAAAAACATTTCTGAACATATATTAATTCATATTTAGGCATAATCCAACATAACATTCACCCCCCTAATGTTATAGATGACAAAGTCTTCAATTCTTCAAAGTTCTTTTATAGCAATGGTGCAGCAACTACTGGTTCATCATCTTCGTATTGTGTGATGTTAACTTCTTCCTCCTTCCTTGTGCATTCATGTTTATAGTGTCTAAATTTGTTACACTTGAAGCATTTTATGTGACTCTTATCCTTTTGTAGTTGATTACCATCTTTATTCCAATTTCTTTCGTGGCTTCTTCCTTTGTTATCCTGATTCAACTTCCTATAACCACAGCGTTTACAACTATATTGTTTTCCTTGTTCCTTTTGGACTGTTTTGGTGTATAGAAGTCTATCATGTACATTTTCTTCCTTGGTCTCTTTATGTGTTCCTCATAGGCTTTTAATCTTTCAGTAGCTTCTTGAAATGTCATGGTATTAAGATCAACAAATTATTCAATTGCAGCAACAATCTGGATAAACTTTGTTGGGACAGATCCTAGAATTTTCAAACCAATCTTTTTTTTTCAATTGTGGATCCAAGATTGCTTGCTTGTGACACGAGTTGACTAATCATTCTGGTGAATTCATCAAGTGATTCAGAGTCTTTCATTTTCAGGGTTTCAAATTTTGATTCTAATGTTTGTAGTCTAGCCTCCTTGACTTTGTCTATATCCACGAATCGAGCCAACAAGTCCTTCCATATATAAGCAACGTTCGTATGATGAGCAACCTGTAATGTGAGTTGTTCGGGCAAGGCTTGAAATAGATAAGCAATAGCCATTGTGTCTGTCTTTGTATCCACTTCTCCATTTGGTTCAAGTGCATCCCATATTCCATAAACATTAAACAGTGCTTTAATCTTTATGGCCCAAATAGTATAATTTGTAGAATTTAGAATCGGGCATTGGAATGTCATTGACATCCCCCCTTCATCTTTCTTTGATGTTTCACCGGTCATCCCTTATTTAGAGAAAAACCCTTTTCTTTCTTGTTTGCGAGGCGAATCAACCAACTGTCTTTCGCATTTCTTTGGTTTTCTAATTCCCTGGCAAAACTAACAAACTTTTTTCTCCTGTTTATGGGGCGAATTAAACCAACTGTCTTAGCAGTCCTTTGGTCTTTTAATTACCGGGCAAACCTAAATCTTAATCGGCTAGGGTTCTTCCTTGTTTTAGTTTTGTTGTTGTGACTCCAGAATTTCAGTTTTGAACATGCTTGGCTAAACCTTCTCTTGTATTTACTTATGATTGCATGAAACTTTGATTGTGAATCCTTTTGATGTTGCTTCTTGTGATGGATGTGCACGTTAGGTCTTAGAAAACTAGCTTTCTGTCTATAATTGCTGTTGATAGGTCTAGGGAAACTGATTGTGTAGAAGGATACAGAGCATTAATAGTCCTTCTACTTACCTTACCCTTATTCTGGTTGATCCCTCTTAGGTTATTTCACATGCATTCAATACGTACCATAAGGGCCTTGTAATAGTCTTCATACTACCTTACTTGTGCATTGCTCTAAGGGCGTATTGCGTAGGTGGTGTTTTTGTGTAATTTTTCCATACTTTAGGAAATGCCTACACATATCATCATAAGTGTGACAAGGCAACAGATTTAGGAGAAGCAATCAGAGGAGTAGTGCATGATTAGGTAAATACATCTTTTTATTTATAAGTTATCACCAGTAGTTTAGATTATAATTTAGTTTACGTAGCTAAAGCCAAACCACTTCTTTCAATATTATACATTTTACCTGGCTTTCATAAAATACAAAAACACAAAAGATCTCCTTCATCCCTTAGAATTCTTTTAGACCATGATCAGCCTCCGAACATGAGTTCCCTGAGTTGAATGATAAGTATCCCCGAGTCTTTGCCCATACTCCACTACAACGATGGTGCACTGCTAGGGGAGTTGTAAAACTTCTAGTAACGAGAGTCCTAAATGACAAACACATTCAAGTTTTGGCAGCACGCGCCTGGGGAATAGTTAGGTTTAGATCATGAAGAGTGAGATTAGTTCTACTTGATTAAAATCCTTTCAAGTAAGAATTTAATTTCTGCATATTAGCTTTCTCATAGTCTATCTTTCCTTCGTGTTATCTGTTTCGTAACCCATTCTTGTCAACCACCATGGGAGACGAGAATCCTATCCGTACTCTTGGAGACTACTCCAAACCAAGCCACGAGGGCTATAGGAATACCATCGAGCTCCCCGTAGGAAACAACATGTGTACCCTCGATCCGACACATCCGGGGTCTGGTGCAAAAACAAATGCTCATTCACGGACTATGGTCCGAGGATCCAAACCAACACCTCAAGGATTTTCTTAAACTAGTTGACTCACTTGACATTGATGGTGAAAATAGGGAAAGAACGCGCCTGCGTTTATTTCAATTTTCCCTACGCGATCAAGCTAGCAATTGGCTCGAACGCCTTCCTGCAGGATCCATCTCCACATGGGAGGATCTTACTACCCGATTCCTTGCTTAATTCTTTCCACTGGGAAGGACAACAAAACTCTGTAATGATATCCTGATGTTCCAACAACATCATGGAGATTCTCTATCTGAAGCATGGACTCGTTTCAAGGACTTACTCCAAAAAGTCCCTCATCATGGCATCGACCTTTGGCTCTAAGTCCAAATCTTTTATGACCATGTCAATCCCGTCACAAGATGAACCATTGACCAATCGGCCAGTGGTAAGCTTTGTGACCTCAACCCCAAAGAATCCTGGGTAATACTAGAGGACCTCACCCTCTTTGACAATGAAAGTTGGAACAACCTAAAGGATTTCGCTAAACTGGTCAAGGCAATCAATTTTGACATCATGATGTCCCAAGGTATACCCCCTAAATTTCCATTTATACGAGCTCGGAAATTATGTCTCAACGATTGTTGGCATTCTCATCTTGCTTCGACACACCTACCCTTGCTGAACAAAATCTTACCATTGTTTGAAATCTGCAGTGGTCTGTGACACTCAGATTTTAACATGGTGAAATCCTGAACAAGACTTCATTGGATAGGACATATTCGCGTACCGATGAAGCCGGGAGGTAAGTGGTACTCCTTTAAGCCGCAAGCCAAGAAACAATCTTGGTGAACCTTTATCAGTTCATGGAAGAAGTCACCGGAACCTGTAGGTGGAAACAACCTCTAAAGACTCCCATAGAATTGTCTCAAACCGGTTCCAACCATACGGTTAGATACCTGTACCGTCGGAACCTAACAACCGTCACCTCAAAAATTTAATAATCAATCAAGTATAGAATGACTGGTTTATGATTTATGGCATCTCAGGATGCTAGAATGACAAGGTTTGAAGCCGATTTCAAACGACAAACAATGTGAGATGACCACAACAAAATCGGGACATTGTGTTAAAAAGCCATCAATGACAAAGAGAGGGTACATGCCTATTGATCGGTTAAGAAGCCCAAAAACTTAGGAATCTCCAGTTTTGTCCCTGCTCGTTCTTACCCTAACCAATGGGACCCACAGTGTCAACACAAATCAGACAACTCACTCAACAACATGGACTATCCCAACCTAAACTAAACTCGAAAAACCCTAAGCTGATGAACCGCATATCGAGCATAAATAAGGCAACCTTGATAACACCAATAGGTGCGAAAATGAAACTTAATGCTTGAATCACTTAGATTAGTTCCCCGATCCTCCAATACAAAATTTGTTTGCTCTAAGGAGGATGATGGAGAAGTAATGTTCATCGAGATCATACGAGATGATGAACCCCAGAACGAAAGAGAAGTAGCACCAACTGAAGAACCAATTGTTGAATACGTTGACACTTTCCCTACTAGAGAAGAGATGACCTACCATAAATACTTAATGAGTGGCCCAATCCCTTCGATATTTCTTAGAAACCCCATCATCATCACAGGACGGGTACCATCACAACCTTAAGATCCCATGCAATATCAGTACACATTCATATCAAAAAAGCTATAATAGACCTCAACTTCAGTCTCCTATACCCTCCCCTGTCGTTCAGATTGTTGCTAAACTCTATGTTACCACTGACAAGGTGAGAGACATAGAGACATCTGCTCATATTGATGTTCATGATGATGACTATGTGATAAATGATGCCACTGTTGTTCTTTATAGAGAGAATGCTAAAAAAAATCTTGACGTGTTCGACTTGTTTAACAACATAAGTACTTCTGAAATTGAAGCAGCTACTAGGGAGAAGCCAGACATCGACATTAATAATGAAGCATTTGAAGATTGCAATGACTGTTTGTTTCTAAACTTCTCAAACAAACCCAATGGCGGTTCCGATCATATTACTATAAGAGGTAAAGATGGCTCTCTAGCAATGTTTTACCTTGCATTAAAGAATGCAGTAGACGCGGATCTAAAAGTAGAATTTCTTGTACCTTCTATGGAAACAAAAGTTTATGGAAGTGTAGTGGCTTATTTTGGCAAAAACTTCGAGTATAGCGATTATGATGATTTGTACTACTTAATACTCTTTAAAAAGAAACGTTCTGCTTTTGTTGGGCCTGGCTGTTTACACCTGATGCGATCTGCGTTGGCTGTACCAGCCAACTCATCCCTCTTAATTAAGGCAAACTTATTTGACAACACCTCCGAGAATGAAATTTTGTCGGGCACTTGTGAAATAACTGTGGGACTTGATGGTAAACCTACTGTTGGTTCTATTGTGAGTAAGGATTATTTTTTAAGTGTACTAGTGAACTGGAAGCTGCCATCCGAAGAACTAAAAATCCCTTCCTCGCCTATATGTCATCCGGCTCTTGCCTCAAACTCAATCGTCAGTCGTCTGGTAATTTTAAGCACCATCCATCCATATTGTCTATATGTTTAAATTGCGTTTTGAGTTATCACTCTGGTACTTCAAATCATTTAGTTTAGGTTGCATATGTTCTATTCTGTAGTAGAATTAGAAATTTTGAATTTTTTATGTTTATCATCTTATTCTTGTAAAGGTAAAAACTTTGTATAAATTTGTGTAGTCACTACATATTAGTTTGTGTCCAAGTTTTTGCCATCTCTTCCTCATGCTAATCTGCATCAAATTTGATACTGCAAAACTAGACTAAAAGAATAAAATTTGGAGCCCATTCTACGTCAAGCATGGCTGGTCATTCTACCTTCAGTATGACAGATCCTGATGTAAGTTTATTAACGTGTGACATCATTGAACTATAGATTCAGATGCTTAATGTAAGGATATATCACAGCTAAGAAGATATTGCAATACAGGAGCGTAACAGATGGAGCCTTCAAGAAGAGCTTGAAAATGTATTTAACGCCTCACTGAAACGTGTTTTCAATCTTCAAGAAGTAGTATCTTGGAGTATTTCTACTTGCACCAAAGAGGACGGTGGTGATTACCTTTGGTATATGTGTTCTTTCTCATTTTAGTTCACTTTTTACTTTCTTTAGTATGTGTTCTTTCTCATTTTTGTTCACTTTTTACTTTCTTTAGTATGTATTCTTTTTGCTTTCTGAATGATGAGTACTAATTCAGAATTTTATATTTGGTAATAGCTCCGGTGTCATGCACATATGGCCTGAACTTAGGAAGGCTCGCTCGTATAGAGGACCAAAATGTGCTGGACTGGTAAATATTTTTTTGTGAGTGAAATGCCATGGATTTTGAATAAACTGCTTAAGTTTTTTTACTCTATTTTTATAGGCCCTCAAGAATATCATGGAATCTGAGTACAATGACATGATGGAAAGTTGTGTTGTTTGTGGTCCTGGTTTTGTAAAGTTTAAGTTATCTAGGAAATGGATAGCTGAGGTAATTTTATTTCCTTTTCTTTTCCAACTGTCGTAAAACGAACATTACAATTCTGACCTTAATTATTGTCAACCTTAATATCGTTACTTTTTTTTTCTTCTTGCAGGGTATTCATAGGATACTAACGGCTGGTATAGACACATGGGCGCCAAAACTTACTGTGAAGAAAACAGTTATATACTGTTTGTCACAAAATGGAGGCGAGGAAATGCATATGGGTCATTTACGATCCACTATTATTGGAGAAACGTTAGCTCGTGTGCTTCACCACTGTGGAGTTGTTGTGATCCTCAAAAGAATCATCGATAAGGATCTTCCAAACCTTAATTATCTGGACATTAAGGTACACTCAGTTGGTCTTGCTAATTGAATGTTTGTTAAATTAAAATGCATTATACCCGTATCTACATGTTATATGAAGTTACATATTAGCCCCTTTTTATTCTCGAGTCTAAATTCGCATCAATGGTTTAACGACTTTATCTATTTGGAACACACTGATATACATACATAAACATACACACATCCGTACATACTGGTGCACTAAAGATGTTCTTTTTTACAGTTAAAAATGATGATGGAGTTCCTAATTGAAAGAAAGGGTCAAGCTTGTTGGATTAAGATTTAAAGACTTTGCTGTATTTTAGAACATATATACTTATTTGTACATTATTATAGGATCATATGCAGGCCCAGAAATTTTATATACAAGCCTGCATAACATAGGAATAATGGGCCAAAGGCCTTAGACGAATTCTAGATAGATTAGACAGTTAATTCTATTTTTTTACAGTTATTTACAGTTATATTGAAAAGGCATGAAGCATCATACCTTTTCATGGTGCCTGTTCATAACATATATATGTAAAACTCTGTAAACACAGAATATCAATCGTAATATTAGTTTTATATACCTTGTGTCGTTTTTCTCTATGTTTTATACCTTATTAGACCTATTTTAACCCACTACAAATCCTAGAGCCAAACACCCCTTAAAATAGAATTATGCAGAAGGCAAATTCTACTTCTGGAAAGTGGCAGAGGCCAATGAAATACTCATATGGCTTACATAATAAATGGCATCAGAGCAAATTCCTAAGGAGGCTACCAAGAAGATTTGTACACACAGAATTTGTACAAAGACAGAACAAGAGAGATAGGGAAGAAAGATTAGGCAGATGCATTAGGGAAATAACAAGGGATTGCAGAGATATGTTGAGAAAGAAACTAGAAGAAATTGAGGCCTTTAATGCATCAAAGATAGAAAACAAGATGATTCACTACAACTGCTTCTAGTGTAACATGGATGGACACATAACAAAAACATGTCCAAGCAAGGTCAAAGATGATGCACTAGGAATCACTCAAAAGAAATACCCTGTAGATAAAAGCATGATCCTATGCTTCAGATGCAAAAACCATGGGCATTTTGCCAATAAATGTCCAACAAAGCATCAAATCCAATCCTCACTAGTTGAAATTACCATAGTTTTATACACTTTAAAACTATGAGTATTGTCAAGGGCACAGATGAGGGTACATGGGATGATTATTGGTATGTTAGTGCATCAACAAATAAGCACTTAACATCTAATCTTAATTTCTTTGTAAACATCAAAGAAGAATTTCTAGTTGAAAAAATAGAGGGTCAAAAGAAATTTTTTTTACATTTGGTATTGTAGAGTCCTGATTAAGAATGGTTTTCGGTTATACATACTTGATTCCAGGGGTTTACACTTGCCCCTGAAACACACTAACATTCTGTCAATTAACATGTTAACGGCAACAGGTTTTGAGTTATATTGAAGAGGGGGGGGGGGGGGGGGGGGGGTGGGGGGGGGGGGGGGGGGGGGGGAAGGGGGGGGTGGGGGGGTGGAAAAAATGTACTTTGGAGTACATGTTCAAAACCAAACAGGGAAAGAATTTGGATGTAGATAGGATGAAACAGATGCATAATAATTACCTAGATGATTATTTTGAATCCTTGGACAAAGAAAGGATGGACAGAGAAGAAGGAAAGGCAAGACCTTTAGAAGCCACAGAACAACCAGAAGTCCATAATTTCCATGGCTTTGTGACTTTTCTGTTGTAATTTGATCAAGAAGGATGAAATTGTTAGTAGGGAATGGGATGCATACAGAAGCAGATTTGACAAGGTCTTGAAATGGTTCTATAACCATTATTTGAAGAAAGAATTGCCTGGAATCATACCACCAACCATAGATGGAATTACCATACATCTATTTGATCTCTACAAACTAATAGATTAGATGGGTGGTTATTTGAGTGTGCACTTTAGGCTTGAATTTGGAGCACTTGCTGAGACACTTGGGCTAACTAGATCTGATGGAGAGAAGATAAGAAAGTGTTATGAGACTTATTTGGAAGTCTTTGTCTCATACTATAAGACAGCTAGAGCACCAGAGAATCCTATAAGGATTGGAGAAGACTGAGAGAGTCTTGATGAATATCAATGGAAGATTGATGAGAAGGTTGCACCAGAGGCTGTAGGAAAGGGAAATGAGAAGCTTGAACACTTTGGGATCAAGTTAGAGGAGGAAGAAGCTTGCAAGCCACAACAGACTGCACACTATGGAAAGGAAGAATCACAGATAAAATGCTACAAATGTCAAGACCTTAGACACTACGCATTTGAATGCCCACTCAAGAACAAAAGGAAGTATCAGAACAAGGTTTCATCATACAAGGCATCTACATCAAATTTGGCAGAAGGAATGGACTCAAACAACACATCCAGTGATGATTATCTCATCATCACTTGAGACAAGACCACAAGGAAGGATTGACATCAAACCCTTTAAACTTAAGGGGGAAAATGTTTGATTAAGATTTAAAGACTTTGTTGTATTTTAGAACATATATACTTATCTGTACATTATTATAGGATCATATGCAGGACCAGAACTTTTATATACAAGCCTGCATAACATAGGAATAATGGGCCAAAGGCCTTAGACGAATTCTAGATAGATTAGACAGTTAATTATATTTTTTTACAGTTATTTACAGTTATATTAAAAAGGCATGAAGCATCATACCTTTCATGGTACCTGTCACCTCTCCAACCAAACATACATTATATATATGTAAAACTCTGTAAACACAGAATATCAATCCTAATATTAGTTTTATATACCTTTTGTGTCACCCACCCCCCCCTTCTTTTTTATTGTGGTTTTATCCCTTATTAGACCCATTTTAACCCACTGCAAATCCTAGAGCCAAACACCCCTTAAAATAGAATTATGTAGAAGGCAAATTCTACTTCTGGAAAGTGGTAGAGGCCAATGAAATACTCATTGGCTTACATATGGCCAATGAAATATTGGTGCACTAAAGATGTTCTTTTTTGCAGTTAAAAATGATGATGGAGTTCCTAATTGAAAGAAAGGGTCAAGCTATTGGAGAACTTGAGGTGAACACATTTACTTTGAAGCTAAAATTACATTTGGTACTGCTGCAATAGTTTTGTATTTTTTTTAATGGGATGCTATATATTTAATTAAAACAATATGAGTATCATAGTCACATGGAAGGCAGACCATCAATTGATTGTCCCAATATAGAACAAGGAATGCAGTCATCCATTTAATTCTATGAACAAAATTGATACACTTGCATGTTTTTTTCTTGTAAATTTCCCCCAAAAATAAACGAGGCATCAATCGTAGATTATGTAATAAAAATACCTGTACCCAAATTAGCCATCTAGAACGCGGTCGTACCACGTTCTTGTATGCGCGATCTAGAACATAAAATGTGGGTCAGCTAGTTTTTTATGTGACTGGTTGGTAAGCTATGTTCATGTCCTAAAGACACCCTCACTATATTTTAAGTAAACTCTGTCAAGATTTAATAATTGCAACTTTCTTAAAAAAGAGGAGGTAGTGCATATATTCTTGCTAAAAACTTAATAATTCCCAAGTGTTTTCAGGGAATAGTCTTGTTTTCTTTTGATTTGGCTGTTGATATTCCGAGTTACATTAACATCTAACTTCTTTCCTGTTTAACGTCTTTATTTGCCACTGCTAATTTATTGTATGCATTCTTAGGTTTTTAGTTATTTATACATTCTCTCTCCATTGGTACTCTGATAGGTGTTGTATAACGAATCAAAGAAGATGTTTGATGAAGATGCTGGATTCAGAGATAGAGCGAATGTCTCGTAAGTCAGTCAATGATTTAAAAATTGTTTTTCTAAGCTACTTGGTCTTCCTAAGTTTTCTTTTATATATAACACAATGAATTTTGAATTAAGGTTGGGACCAAATTCACAAAACGACATGGAGTCAAATCTGTAAGCTTATCCGACAAAGTTACCAAATAGTATATCAGCGTCTGGGGTTCAAAGTGAAAGAAGAGGTATCATGTTTTTCCCCGTTTGATATAAAATAGGAATGTACATCTTATTTTATACGAGTTTAATTCCATTCATTTTCAGGATAAAAGCTCTTACACTACCACAATGAGAGATACTATTGAATTAATGATGGTTACTGAAGGAGATAAGGCGGTTACTAAAGGACCAAACTCACCTCTTGTTGATCTAAGAGCTTTGCAGTTAGTTTACTTGTCATTAATGCTGAGTTTGTCAAAGCATATTTCAATTGGCTAGTAATACATATTTTTGGGAAAAAGCTCAAAAAGTGTCTACTGTTAGCATATCTAGGCATGCACTTGTTGAGGAAAAAGCAGACTGGGTAGTGCACGTGACTGATGAAGGGAAACGAGTCTCTATTGAAATGTGCATCATTGTATGTAACTTCTATACACCATAACTGACAATGAGTCTCTATTGAAATGTACTTACTAAGCTCAACAATTTCCCCCCCCAGGCTACTAGACATGCAAAGTTGATCTTAAAGGATCCTTCTAAATGCCCTTTAAGTCATGTAGGATTTGGTCTTGTTCAAGGAGATGATTTCAAACACCCGAAAGCGGTTGACTTTGTTAATATGCTTGACAAAGCTAAAAGTCACTGTAAAGGGCTCCTTGCGAGAACAGGTATACCAACTATATTCATTTTGGCTTTCAACATGTTTTGACCTGTTCCGATTTTAGTTAAATATCCTTCATATCCCAAATCAGCCCATTAATAGGGTAATGGGGTCTATTTAAAATAACTACATATGCATGACTTATAGCAGGCATGGCTGATGCGTGGACTGCTGTAGAGATTGAGCATGCTGCTGAAGCACTTGGAATTGGTGCTCTTAAGTAAGATTCTCATGCTTTTATCATAAATATGACGACTATTGTTTATAGCACAAGATACCTTACTTTTTGGTCAAGTTGTTCATATTGTATACTTGTGTTCTTACCAGGTATGCAGACTTGAAGAACAACAGATTGACTAATTATACATTCAGTTTTGATCAGATGCTTAATGAAGAGGTATTCTATGATGTTCTTCCATTGTATTTTCTCATTGGTTTGAAATCTTTACATCGATCTTGTTTCTTATTTGTTCACATATATTGATAAACAGGGAGACACTGCAGTATATCTACAGTTTACACATGCTCGAATTTGTTCATTTATCAAGAAGTTAAAGGTAAGAATTTCTTTTCATTTCTAAGTTATTTTATAGACACACAGAGACACAGATTATTATCCTGCAGATTTGAAGTTAAAGTTAACTAGCATGTATATATATATATATATATATATATATATATATATATATATATATATATATATATATATATAAAGAAGATTTTTTAACTGTGTGCGACAGGCTGAAGAGTTACAAGAGTCAACATTGAAGAATGATAATGAACGTGAGTTAGGATTACATTTACTCGGGTTTAGGTTCTCGAAGAGGTTTGCAGACTTCTTACGCCACATATCCTGTGCCAATATGTTTATGAGTTATGCGTGAAGTTTGACAGTTTAGAGACTTCTGCGGGCCAGGTATATTTACTTGCATATACGTTTTTTCTCATACAATATTAAATTAAATCCCCACTTATCCTAAACTGAAGTTAATTTAATTTATAGAAAGGAAAATGTGAGTTTTTGTCAGGACTTGATGTTCTTTGAAAGTTTTGGCAGGATGTTATGTCTAGTGAGGAGACGAGCAACTTATTGTTGTGCGAGGCAACAGAAGTGGTAATGAGGAAATGCTTTTATCTCTTGGGGATCACTCCTATCTGCAAAACCTGATCCTCAGTTTAACTTTTTTTTTCTTGATTATTGAGTGATCATTTAGGAATCAGAAAGTAGACCAGAAGCTGCCATTTGGAGCTTAATTATGGCAGCATGTTAGCCTTTGTTGCATATTTTTATATTTTGTAATATGATTAGGATTTGTTATGATGGCTAGGCTCTCTTATAATGTTGAAATTTTATCCAAATGTTGGGCAGAAGTTTTTCTGCGTTTTCTGGTTCGTAGACTTGTTTATGCTGTTCAAACCAGTCTAGGCATTAGTAGAGTACTATGGTGCCATTTTGTGTTTAGTGTGATACGCTTTGTTTAAAAAATATCTTATTTATAGCTGTGAGGGTCGTTGTTACTGTTTTCCTCAAGTAAAATCATATTTTTTTTTGACTTGGTTAAAACAAGCTGTATGTTGACTTTAGTTTACATATAATATAGTGGACCATAAGAAAATAAAACTATAGGAGTAAACCTGCAAAAACAGAAAGATTTGATAAAAAGCTACAAGACTGCCAAAAGTAGTGGAGTCTTGAACGTACTTTTTTTAAAAGCTTTACATTATTTTCATATTACTTTTCAGGCGTAAACCCATTTCTCGATGTGTTTTGGTAATGCTACAGGTGTGGCTAGCTTCCAAGCACTCAAGAGTTATTTTCTGCAAGCACCTCAATGAGTTGATAGAAATTACGCAGATGATCCTACTATCATACTCGACATGAGTATATAATAAATTATAGTGTAATTTGTCCGTCTGTTGTTTGTTTTCAGTATTTGACCCATTCATGGTTTCAATATCGGGACCCTCTGTTGGTATTTTAAAGCCAAGGGCTTCTATTCTTTCATGTATATGATCATGATCATCTCCTACAGTTAGTAGCAAATCATGTATTGTAACCTGTATATGTCTGAAATGAAAGGTTTGATGAGGAATATTAGAGGAATAGAGAATCTTGTCTAGAGACAACTTCTATATATATGGTTTTACGTATTACTTGCATTAGCCACACAAGTCTTGTCACTTGTGTCGTGATTGGGAGCGTTTGCTTGGGGTATATAAAGTGAGTAAGAACTTTATTAGTCAGGATTGGGAGCATTTTGTAACACCCCCAAAATCGGTCGCAGCGGAATAAGGATCCGGGGCGTGTTACTTATCAGATCAATAACACAAGATAATAAAATAAAAAAAAAAATAAAAATCCGATAGGTTTGATAACCAGTCACATCTCTAAAAGAATGAAACCTATTACTCCTATTTCATATATTACCTGAATGCCCAAATAACTCATGACACGCATTTGTTGTTAACCTTAAACTATTCAAAAGCTGGCCTCATTTGTTAATTTACCAACTTAGGTTATAGTTATTCAAATGCACTTGATGTAGCGTTATGCTACAAATTTTGGCAATTATGATACACGTATTGCCGGACGAGGATAATTAACGTATTATCGAACAAAGGGGTAATATCGTTTACCTTACGAAAAGTAGGAAACCAAGACTTGAGAAAACTCTTCTCGACTCTATTTTATTAATATCAAAATCCGGAGAAAAAACAACATATTAACTTCCATAACTAACAATCAAGTGTTTTGTCTTAAACATATAATAGTAATCCTCCATAAAACAATTGTATTAGAAATCCTAGTCCTAATCTGATAAGTTTTATAAGATAACTCCTAAAAGACAAATTAAAAAAGACTCCAGATAAATAAAAACCCGAGCTTCAAGCATCCGCATCAGCACTCTGTCTAAATAACTCAAACGAGTGGATCAAAGTCTCAAATGACAGATGATTATACTGGCAACAACTTTCCCCATTCATTCTATAGATGTTTATGAGCTCGGAAGTTGCAAACAAGTTGAAAGGGGCTTTACCTAGTTTTAACTTAATGCTACAAACCAAGAGAATCGCATATCGCCTTGCTTGCAAGAGTATAAGCAGGCAATAGCATTTTGTCACATTGACAAGATAAGAAGCAACAGTCACATTGCAATTTTGGTTCCAACAGCAAATCTATTGATTCAAGTGTACACTCTAGTCACTACTATCTAAACCATCATTGACAACTAATAAGCAAAAACATTGTGCAAAATGAAAGTCTTAACTAGCAAGTACATGAGAAATTGGAAGAGTATAAGCAGGCAATAGCATTTTGTTACATCGACAAGATAAGAAGCAACAGTCACGTTGCAATTTTGGTTCCAATAGCAAAATCTATTGAGAATTTGGAAAATGAAAGTCTAAACTAGCAAGTACATGAGAATTTGGAACTGAGATAACATCAATGTTCCATTTGTGAATCAGCATCTAAATCTTTAGTCCAAGCATCATTCGGCTCTTTTGCACCTCAAAATGTAATAAACCTACCAATACAGAAATATTATCAGAAAGGCACAAAAATTATATATGTTTCTTTCCCACAAGTAGTGTTATACAGTAAAAAATATTCTAACCTCATTTTTCAATCTCTTACTGGATGCTGGCACAGTATTCCAAGCATCGCTCGGCAAACTTTCGATGATGCTATCAGCATGTCTAACACCTCTTTTACAGTTTTTCCTACGACGAAGCCAAGCATTAACTCTCTCTCCTTGGGATCCAGACCCTTGATCGTAATATTTGAAGTGTATCTATTTGCTGAATCTAAGATACGGCTCCAGTTGTTCACTAGAAGCTGTATCTAGTCCATGAATGTCGTTGGGTTGCGACCTGATTGCGAGTCTTGCACATATGCAACAACTATATTGTTGCGTGCTCCTTCGGTTAGAGTCACTATTATGATGTAAAGGCTTTACGACCAATCGAACTGTTTAATTTTATCTTCATTAACAGTCATTCCCTGAATTAATACTTCTACAGCAGTTTCAAAACTTGTCCAAACTAATGTAAAGCTATCAAAATCAAACCGTGTTAACAGATCACCGTAACCTTCACCGTAAGGTAGCGATTTTGATCCAACAAACTCCTTATACCCACAAAACTCATAAATTTGTCCTCCCCTCACGACCACCGCGATAACGTACAGGTCTTCTTTACGCACGTATAGCGATACTGCATATTCGTCCCTTGTTTCAAGGGTGAGTATGAAGTAATCTTTTTGACTCTGCAGACCTTTAATAAATTTCATTCGGTCGGTGTTTTGAAAAACTTTCCTTAACTTTGCGACAACGGTACTGTATTAAACCTCATGAATTCTTATAGTAATCTCATGACTGTTTTCATTAGCATCCATGATTTAAGCTGTCGAATAAAGTCTCACTAACATTCATACTCCCTATATATACAATTCCCTATATCTCTTATTATACTAACATAACCATCAGATTAGCACATTTTGAAACTTCATGAATAACAAGTAATATACTAATCAAGTAGAATAAAAACAACCATATATCGCACCAGAAAGAATAATAAGTAGAGATAGTGTTGGCAAAAAGGTCATGTGACTATATATCGCATTCAAATGTGCCAGTTTTCAAGTTCAATTTCCACAAACAACCATGCCAACCTCTTGAAAAGGGACGGCTGAGTCAGTGGTTCAAAACCCGTGTATTAGTCGACCAAAAGGTTCAAATCCTCTTTACTCTCACTAACATTCATACTCCCTATATATACAATTCCCTATATCTCTTATTACACTAACATAACCATATCAGATTAGCACATTTTCCAACTTCATGAGGTAACAAGTAATGTTGGACCATTAATGTTATAGAAGCAAAGATAGGGGTAGTATATGTATGTACTTTTATGAAAATTCTGTAAACCCAAGATAGTTAGTATTGGGCTGGGTCATAGATCCGTTTAGTATATAGGGTTATAACGTTTAGAATAGGGTCGTATCTTTTACTTTTGAGGGAATCGGCATGTCCCTTTGTTCACCGATTCTCTAAGTATATATATGGGTCGAATTATGTAAATCAAAAAATTCAATACAGGTTCATTAGTGTATTAAATTCTGCGTTATTCATTCAGTTTCTATTAAACAATCTTGTGTACTTTCTTTCTCAAGTTTCTGTCCCATATCGTCTGTCCCATATCGTCTGCTCCAAACGCACGACCAGAAGTAAGAAACAAGATTTTTAATAGAAACTGATGAATAACGCAGAATTTAATACACTAATGAACCTGTATTGAATTTTTTGATTTACAGAATTCGACCCATATATATACTTAGAGAATCGGTACCTTCATGTCTGTTGAACAAAGGGACATGCCGATTCCCTCAAAAGTAAAAGATACGACCCTATTCTAAACGTTATAACCCTATATACTAAACGGATCTATGACCCAGCCCAATACTAACTATCTTGGGTTTACAGAATTTTCATAAAAGTACATACATATACTACCCCTATCTTTGCTTCTATAACATTAATGGTCCAACATTACTTGTTACCTCATGAAGTTGGAAAATGTGCTAATCTGATATGGTTATGTTAGTGTAATAAGAGATATAGGGAATTGTATATATAGGGAGTATGAATGTTAGTGAGAGTAAAGAGGATTTGAACCTTTTGGTCGACTAATACACGGGTTTTGAACCACTGACTCAGCCGTACCTTTTCAAGAGGTTTGCATGGTTGTTTGTGGAAATTGAACTTGAAAACACAAAAAATTAAATACATGTTTATAGTGATTAATTCTGCGTTAATTCATTCAGTTTCATAAAAATCTTGTTTCTTACTTCTGGTCGTGCGTTTGGAGCAGACGATATCGGACAGAAACTTGAGAAAGAAAGTACACAAGATTGTTTAATAGAAACTGAATGAATAACGCAGAATTTAATACACTAATGAACCTGTATTGAATTTTTTGATTACATAATTGACCCATATATTATACTTATAGAATCGTAACCTTCATGTCTGTTGAACAAAGGGACATGCCTATCCCTCAAAAGGAAAAGAATACTATCCAATTCTAAACGTAAAACCCTATATACCTTAACGGATCTATGACCCAGCAATACTAACTATCTTGGGTTTACAGAATTTTCATAAAAGTACATACATATACTACCCCTATCTTTGCTTCTATAACATTAATGGTCCAACATGTTGGGTTTTACAATCTAATTAACCATATTAATTAACACGAGTACGCAGCGGAATAAAGATAACATGTAGAATACAATAATTAACAAGATAGAAAACATGTACCTTTTAGCATGAAACGATACACCATTTAAAGGTAACCGTAAACACCGTCTTCTATATACGCGTGTGTATAATACCACGCGAAACCACCAAGAATCAAAGTATGATTCCTCTAAGCTTCCACACACAATACGTTCTTAGCAAACGATCAACGAATCTTGACAATCAAGTAAACCGAATGAGTCTTTGTTGTTGAAGGTCGAACCACCAAAAGACCACGAAAACCCTTTGTGGGTTTTGTTGCGATCGAACCAAGAAGGAAGAAACAAGAGAACCGAAACCTTTTGGGTTTTGAAGTTCGGTCGAGTATTAGGAGTAGAGGCACAAGGACGAATTTTAGGTTTTTAGGTTTTTCAAGATATGAATAATGAAAAACTTTAACCCCTATATATAGACCTTGTTCAAGCATCCTAAACCCATATGGAATGGGCTTTGTAACCAACTAGGAGAAGCAAAGCCAAACCATACCCACTCTATTTTTCGGTTTTGTATATTTAGTCCCTTAACTCTTTAATGACTAATATTTTAATACTTGTTATCATATAATGATCGTTTACTAAACACACTAATTAAACATTGTTTACGTATTAACGTGTGCGTCCCCTTAGGCTCAAATAAATATTCCGGACATATATTAATTCATATATGAACATATTCCAACAGCTCCCACTTGGACATGTATGAATAATATAATAACATTGGTAAGCGTCTAGCAACACGCCAATGCTCCCAGATAATTTGAGTATGGTTTCACAGGGTATGAACAAATGATTTATGAATTTACAATCCATTTGTTTCCGATACCGTTGTTAAATTGGATATGGATCAATGTCATTCCATATTTAACGATTCTGTTTCTCATACATAAAGTAATCAAGATTACTGAAAATCAATAAGACATATCTTGTTGAGTTTTCAGGTACGGCCATACACACATCTGATAATTTCTATGAGGGGCCCAGTGGTATCTTCTTCAACAATTTGAAGAAACAAATTCTATATTGACTACAAGTGTCCAGTCATCATGTGGCATAAACCATTCTGACATAGCCCTTATTAGTTACCTTATTCAGGACAACTTAAACTATATCAAGAAGGAATATCCACATACGCTAAACCTACTTACATCTCAAGTCTAAGGATTTATGTAAATAAAATCACGTACAAGATTCACTTGATGACGTCGATCCATAAAGTGATATTCTTGTGGCGGGGAAATCCAATATTCATCTTATGAATATCATGTGAGTTTGGTGGACTCATCCTTAATATCTCCAATATCACCAATCACTCAGAATTGTCTTAGTTTAACAATATTCTTATATTGTTAATCGACAACGGATTAATTTAGAATAATAACATTTATTATTCACGGATTTAAACATGCAAATATAGGACACAATTTAAGATATATATATATATAACAAAATACCAAGTATCATTATCATAAAATAAATTGTTCAAACATCCCTTATCCAAATACTAAACACAGATCTACATGAAACTACTAGCTAAATGAAGTCCCATGCTCCTAGCATGTTGAGTAAACTTTGTATTAGATAAAGCCTTCGTAAAAGGATATGCTAGATTGTCATCTGTGTGAACTTTAATAAGGTTACTTCTATGGTATGTTTTGGCGCCCATACTTGAAACACCCAGTTCGTTGGCAAAATGAAGTGCGGCTGAATTGTCGCAAAACATCATAATTGGTTCGTTTATTGTTGGTACTATACAAAGCCATGAAATAAACTTCCTAATCCAAACAGCTTCCATCTCTGCTTCTTAAGCAACTATGTAATTCAGCTTGTGTAGCAGGCATTTCAGTAGTACTTTACTTGGAGCTTTCTAGTTATAACAACCGTCAATTTTCAGAACATATTTAAATAATAAATCATATTTATTATTACATGTTGTTGTTTATAAAATTTATTTTAAAATTTTTTGATTCGAAAACGAAAAAGAAAATAATTTAATTCATAGAATTTATCAAAAACGAACCACTAAATCACGTTTTCATTATTCGGACTCTAAAGCAATTTGATGTAAAACGACATTCCGGACAACTTTTTAGTTTTGACCGAGACCCGAAAACAGTCAGAAGGTGACTGAAATGCCCTCGCAAGATTTAGAAACGAGAAAATAATTAAATTATATTTAATTAACAGTTTTATTAAATAAAAATATTTAATAAATTTAGTCATCATTTTTTTTTAAACGTTTGTTGATAACGCGAATATATGGGTTAGAAAACTTTTTTTTATTATTTATTTAATTTTTTTTTAATTTTTTTTGGACGAGACGTAACTGGTTCACTAAATAAATCACGAACATTTTTATAAGTGTTATAAAAATGATTATGAAATATTATCAAGTAAATACTCGTTTTTGTTGGAAAAATTATTTGAAAAACAATGGCGCAAGTTTCGTGATTTGAATCACCCGTTAAGTCGCCCAAACGAGTCCCGAACCACTATTTTATAAAAGATTACTCAAAAGTTACACTTTAGGTCCCTGGGGAATATTTATAAAATCTACCCTCATTTATCCCACACTTTACACTTTTATTTTATAACTTTTTATATATATATATAAATATAAAAATCACACTTTTTTTTTCATTTTATAAAAACAAAAACACACACACTATACATCATCTTCCTCACTCCCTCTCCTCTCTCCCTCCCCATTTCCGGCCAGCCGCCGGCCACCACGCCACCGCCGCCGGAAAAGTTTTCCGGCGGACTTTTCCGGCCGAGTCCAAAAACACTCCCCATCACCCGATTTGTCCGATCCCCACACTCATAGTTCTGCCGCCATCCACCTCCATCGCCGCTGCCAGACCCTTCCTCCGACAACCATCAGCCGGCCACCACTCGTCTTCATCATCATCTCTTCACCCTCCTCGCGTTACAGCCGCACCCACCACCATCTCGACACCATTGCTGCCACCACGCGGCTGTCACAGCAGCCGTACCACCACCACTCCACCTCTTTTCATCTCCATCATCACCACGGCTGCCTCACCACCGTGACCTCCTCCAACAGCAGCCGCCACCATCACCATATTCACACCGCTGCCATCACCACGAACACCACCATTTTTCGGCCACCCTCCGCGGCTCAGTCGCATACCACCACCACCCTCACCTTTGGGTTGTTGTTTTATGTGAATTTATCTTTATTATTATTAATTTTAAAGGGGTGTTTGTTTTTTTTGGTTTTACAACCCGTAAGGGTGTGTTTGGCCGTATAAAACAGCCAAGAGGCTGCGTTTGGTTTTGGTGGTTTGCACCATCATCGGGTGCGCTGTTTGGCACCACAAGGGTGCGTCCGGGTGCGAGTCAGCCGCCCCCATGGGGTGTGTTCGGCTGTGACAGCCACCCAAGGGGGGTGTTTGGCGTTAAAATCAGCCCGCAAGGGCGTTTGGTTGTGGGTTTATCAGCCGCAAGGGCTGTTTGGTTCAGCCAAATAGGGCGCGTTTGGTATTGTTTATAACCAACTAGGGTGCGTTTGGCTTAACAGAAAATCCGTTAGGGTGTTTGTTTGTGTGGTTAAACTGCCCAAAGGGGCGTTTGGATCTGCATGTAAAGGGGTGTTTGTTTGGCTGTTTAACAGCCTTATGGGTGTGTTTGGTTATGGGTATAATCTGCCTTTAGGGGCGTTTGGTTCTGTGGTTAACTGCCCTTAAAGGGGCGTTTGGGTTCAGCTCATATAGAGCGTTTGGTTTTGCGTTTAACAACACATAGGTTGTGTTTTGTTTCATTTATTCGGGTTATACACTTTATTAGATATATATATTGGAACATGGATTGATTAAGTGGGAAAAACGTTGAGTTTTGGTAAAAATAAAAATAAAATGGAAACGTCGTATAAACGGCAAGGTCATGCCGAAATTTCTAAAAATTTCTTATACTTAGTAAACTTTCATTTAAAGTTTATATTATTTTAGAAACTTGATTACATGACAAGGTTATATAACTATAAGATTATTTAGTTGTGATAATACAATAAATCGGTAAATAAACGAAAAATATACTTTTATAAACAAGATAACTAGTTTAGTTAAAACGGGTAACGAAATACTAAATTATAAAATATTATTTTATAATTCCCAACTATAACTTTTGTAAAGTCCTTAAAACGTCATTTATCTAACCCGTAACTTTAAAACGTGTGTTTACTTTTATGTATGAACTTTTTATTAATTTAATTAGTGACTTTTGAAAACGTGTCGAATTATGTTGTTACCATTATTTTCTCGCGCTTCTTATATAATACTTGTAAAGTATTATATATTGCGAAATATTCTTTTGGTTGTTTGTCCTTATTATATAATTCACCATATGAATTATATAATTGTTTCTTTTTCTCATATGTAATATATACGGAATATATTGCATACCTTGCATTTTGTTTTTGATTATTTTATTTAACCAACCACCAAAACGCTTACCACTTGAAACCTCAATCCTTTATCAACGTGACGCGTTGATGTACTCATCTATCGGAACCCAAACGCATCATCCTAGGCTAGTGGGTCTTAGCCGTTAAGAAACCGCAACTTCTTGATCGAGCCGCTTGGTCTTCCGTTTGTGTTGTGCATATTAGATGCCTATCTGTCAATCGTTCTGCAACATCAAGGTGAGTTCATAGCCCCACCTTTTCATTTTTAATGGTTTTCTTAAACTATTTTTGGGGTGAGAATACATGCTTGTTTTACCGAATAACTTATCGGTTACTACTACATAAGCGTTACATGAATGTTTTTACTAAAGCTTTTGCTTATCTACCACATGATTTCTAATACATGTTTGATACATGCTTGTTTTACCGAATAATTTATCGGTTACTACTACATAAGCGTTACATGAATGTTTTTACTAAAGCTTTTACTTGCCTACCACATGATTTCTAATACATGTTTGATACATGCTTGTTTTATAAACTGGACACAAGAAACTTTATGGTATGCTGGACCCAAATATGAGGTCAATTGCATGAGTAGTTATTGCCAAAGACCCCACATCATGAACTGTTAATTGCCTATAATGGGTGAGCGCTAGTACAAATAAATAGATCTATTGGGTTTGACAGCCCTGTCCGGGGGTATGAATCGAATCCTTTCGAGCACCCAGTCAACGGACAATTTGGATTTAGAATTTAGGTATAAGGCAATAATACCTACTTCGGGGGAAAACAAGAATGCATATGATATGCATTACCGTCAAGGTTAAGGCTTCGGTGTCATGGCTCTAATGCAACTCAAGATTTTTATAAATTGTATTCGTTGCAATGTTTCTGTTGAATTTTACTTTGAAATCTGTCGCTGGTGATCTTAAATCTGTGGTCCACTAGTGAACATTACTTGATATTTTATTGAAACTTTCATTACTTGGAATTCGAAAACCATACTTTTGAATGTTGTAACGCTACTCTTCTTACAGAAATATTTCTTAAACTATTTCAATACCGTTTTTACTTAAACCTATGAATTCACCAACATTATTGTTGACGTTTTTGCATGTATTTTCTCATGTTATTATATTGCTAGCTAAGCATTGGGAGCATTTAAGTCGCGTGGATATCAAAACTTAAAGGACTTGGTTTTTTTCACATTCGATAATCATTTTTCTTTAAAATATACATTGAATCATGTTTGAACTCTTTTAACTTGGTGAAAAGGAAATTATTGGGACCAAAATTTACTCTGATTTATTTAAATCGAATGTGACATTTTATCAAACGTCTCTTTTGAGGTCGTTTACTGTAACTTGTACTTTATACTATGAAGTAGCACCAAGAGTGGTGTTCCGCTGCGTTGTGATTTTTTAGGGTTGTCACAGAGTGGTATCAGAGCACTCGTTATAGCAAACTATGTCGTTTTCAAATCCCTAGACTATAACCGTTTTTTCAAAAAAAAAAAAAATTTTAAGAGTCTTTCACCATTGTCCGATATCCATGCGCACTTGCTCACAGGTAACTTATATGCTCCCTTTTGCATGCTTATTGATATTATATTAATAATGAATATATAAAACTTGGTTATTATTTCACTCTCATACACCTATCTTATGACGTCATATTAATTGCTTTATATCGGTCGATTATATATATATATATATACGTTGCTTACTCCGACTATCGCGTACTTCCTGTTTTCTTATTTTCTCCTTCGAACGTCAATACTAGTATTATATATAGATACTCGTACATATGTGTATAGTACTATGGTACTTCTTAATGAGTTCGTTTACTTCGATATATTGTGAGCGATGCGGTTATCTCCGAAACATTTACGCGACCTTGCTTTATTCTTTTTTTTTCTCTGGGTTGAAATTCGGCGTAGTTTGTCAATTTCGCTAGTTATTCTATCATTTGACTTAGAGTTTGAACACTCTCTTTATGCTTTGAATCGTATACGTTGCTTCGTAATCTATTCTTTTGATATTGTATTTTTTATGCCGGCGATACTTAAGTAGGATGATTTATAATCATCTTATCGAAATGAATTAGGACGCTTCTTCATTAGAATAAGAAAATTATAAATTACCGAACCATAAGTTCATAATTCATCACTTACATGGAT
>BQNB010076967.1:0-30986 GCA_026074375.1 Tanacetum coccineum
AAACTCTAAGACGATGTTTTCAAGCAAAAACAGGTTTTCACGCAAAAACAGGTTTTCACCTTAAGGATCTACACCATTTGATCCCAAATGTGGATTTTTCGTACCATGAATTATCATACAATCAGAAGAAGCCACTTCTTGTAAATTGTCATGAGTAACTCCCGACCCTATCACGACATCTACATCAAACGCCTGCATTCACTAATTCTAAAAAACTATATTAAAACATAAATGGTCTCGGCCTAATCATACACATACTCGTAATACCTAGTGACAAACATAATACCTGTGAGTGTCAAAAATTAAATCCTTTCCGGGGCAACAACCTCATCTATGTGCTTCTTTATCTAGCAAAAATACGTATAAAAATGAAAACTTTAACAAAAAAAGAATATAACAATAAGTCAGTAGAAATAGTGAAAAACGATTAACTCACCTTAAATGTGTTCTCGTAGTAAATCCCAGGAGATGTTTGGAGGAGTTTGTTATCACCATCGCTAAAAACTGAAAACTTGTTTAGTTGCATTTTTCCAAACTCTTAACGAAACACTAAAGGTGTGTTTAGTTGGGGAAAAGTATTCCATTTTTCCAGGAAATTTTTCATTTGAAAATAGAAAAACTGAAAACTTGTTTAGTTGCATTTTTCCAATATTTTTCAAAAAATAAAAAACTCTCATTTTCTAAATTATATGGAAAAATAGAAAACCACAATTTACTATTCTCTATTTTTTTTTTCTCTAACAAAATATAACTCAAACCAAATAAAACGTGAGTACCAATATTCTAACCCTATCTAGAGGTGGACAATGGGTCGGATTGGATCGGTTTGGGTCATGGGTCAAATGGGTCATGGGTCTAACGGGTCATGGGTCAAATGGTTTGGGTCAGGTCGACCCACTAAATTATGATGTTTTCATACATTTTTGAACATTTTATACGTTTCGTCAGTCTTTTTACGCTTTCGTTGTTTTTTTCGTTTTTTTACGTTTTTGTCCGATTTTTTACGTTTTCGTCCGATTTCTTACGTATTCGTCCGTTTTTTTACGTTTTCGATCGATTTCTTACGTTTTTGTTCATTTTTTTTCCGTTTTCGTCCTATTTCTTAGGTTTTCGTTCGTTTTTTTACGTTTTCGTCTGATTTCTTAAGATTTCGTCCTTTTTTTTACGTTTTCGCCCGTTTTCGTTAGATTTCTTGCGTTTTCAACTGTTTTCCGATTTCTTACGTTTTCGTCTGATTTCTTACGTTTTCGTTCGTTTTTACGTTTTCGTCTGATTTCTTAAGTTTCCGTCCGTTTTTTATGTTTTCGCCGTTTTTTTATGTTTTCGTCCGATTTCTTACGTTTTCGTCCGTTCTTTTTCATTTTCGTCCTGTTTCTTACGTTTTCGTCCGTTTTTTACGTTTTCGTCCTATTTCTTAAGTTTCCGTCCGTTTTTTTACGTTTTCGCCCGTTTTCGTTAGATTTCTTACGTTTTCGTCCGATTTTTACGTTTTCGTCCGATTTCTTACGTTTTCGTTCGTTTTTTATGTTTTTGTCTGATTTCTTACGTTTTCGTCCCATTTCTTACTTTTTCGTTTGTTTTTTTTACGTTTTCGACCGATTTCTTACGTTTCCATTTTCTTCTGTTTTGGACGTTTTCTTTTGTTTTTGGACCCTTTTCTTCATTTTCTTGCGTTTTATACGTATTTATCCATTTTAAAAAAACAGATCAAGACTTAAAAACAGACGAAATGGACGAAAACGTAAGAAAACAGACTAAAACGAACAAAAACGGACGTAAATGAAAAAAAGGACAAAAACGTAAGAAATCGGACAAAAACGTAAAACAACGAACAAAAACGTAAAAACCGGACGGAAACGTAAAAAACGGAGGAAAGCGTAAAAAAAGAACAAAAATGTAAGAAAGCGGACGAAAACGTAAAAAAAAAGACGAAAACGTAAGAAATTGAACGAAAACGTAAAAAAGACGAAAACGTAAGTAATCAGACGAAAACGTAAAAAAAAGGGCGAAAACGTAAGAAATTTGACGAAAACGTAAAAAAACGGACAAAAACTTAAAAACGGACGAAATCGTAAGAAATCAGACGAAAACGTAAAAACGGACGAAAACGTAAAAACGGACGAAAACGTAAGAAATCGGACGAAAACGTAAAAAACAGACGAAAATGTAAAAAAACAGACAAAAACGTAAGCAATCGGGCGAAAACGTAAAAAAACGGACGAAAACGTAAGAAATATGACGAAAACGTAAAAATGGAGCGAAAACGTAAAAAACGGACGAAATCGTAAGAAATTTGACGAAAACGTAAAAAAACAGACGAAAACGTAAGAAATTGAACGAAAACGTAAAAAAAGACGAAAACGTAAGTAATCAAACGAAAACGTAAAAAATGAGCGAAAACGTAAGAAATATGACGAAAACGTAAAAAAACGGACGAAATCTTAAGAAATCGGACAAAAACGTAAAAAACTGACTAAGTCGTAAGAAATCGGACGAAAACGTAAATAAACAGACGAAAACGTAAAAAAACTGATGAAAACGTAAGTAATCGGACGAAAACGTAAAAAATGACGAAAACATTAAAAAAACGAAAACGTAAGAAATCGGACGAAAACGTAAAAAATGACGAAAACGTAAGTAATCGGACGAAAACGTAAAAAAAGGGCGAAAACGTAAGAAATATGACGAAAACGTAAAAAACGGACGAAAACGTAAAAAAAGGGCGAAAACGTAAGAAATATGACGAAAACGTAAAAAACGGACGAAAACGTAAAAAAACAGACGAAATCGTAAGAAATCGAACGAAAACGTAAAAAAAGGGACCAAAACGTAAAAAATTTGACGAAAACGTAATGTTAATTGAGATTTATATATGTTCGGTAATGTTAATTTCGAGTATACTGCAAATTAAATACATGCTTATGATTCGGTAATGTTAATTTCGAGTATTTTGTAAATTAAATATATGCTTATGATTGTAGTTAGTTTTTATTAATTTCATTTGTATTTTACTTTTTATTGTTTTTATAATCGTATACAAAGAGTCAATATGAAAAAAAATATTAAATATGAAAAGAAAAATACAACTCTCATCTAAACAGGTTTTCAAAATTCTCAACTCTTCTCTAGAGAAGAAAAACCATCCCCTTCTTTAGGAATTTAAAAACAAAAAAACATGAAATTTTTTCCACAACTAAACACCACCTTAATTTTCAGAATTGTTCTTACAAGTTTATAGAATTCAAGTCATTTAATTACCATGCTGTTACAGAGATTATTTGACTCAATTTTGACTGTTATAAATACTGAGTTAATTAGTATTATTACAAAACTTTTGAGTCAAATTGTAATGTCTTAGAGCACAAGATACAGTTCGTGCCGTGGGAAAAAAATTGTGCCACATCACCACTTTTTCCCATAACACCAAAACACCCCATAACACCAAAAACACCATCCCTAGTCAACACCAAAAAATTTGGTGTTATGAGACCCCGCTTTTCCCACTTTTTTTCATTTATATATATAAAAAAACTTTATTAAACTTAAAATTAAAATTTCATTAATAAAAATAAAACATTACATTAACTTAAAAAATATACATAAACTTAAATAAAAAAAACATAAACTTAAATAAAAAACTACATAAATTTAAATTTCATTATTTAGGTTCCACAAATGTTTCACAATATCTTGTCGAAGCTCTTCGTGAACTCTCATATCCGGAAGTTCTTTGTTTCTCCTTCGTTGTCTTTCGCATCGTTCGACCCAAGTACGTTGAATGTTGCTCTCTGGAGAAGCGTACATATGCCAATATTCACTAATATCGAATTTTTGATCTTCCAATATCATGTTGGGATCCATTGGAGTTGATTAAAAAAAGGAAGAGATATATAAGTGATATATGAATGTTTGGAAGAGATATATAAAAATTAGGAGTTATATAGGGTATTTATAGAGTTTAAAGTGGGTAAAAAGTTATTTAAACCCTAACAAAAACGGCTCTTTTTTCAAATTCCCGTAGTCTAACGGCTAGTTTTTAAAAAATAAAAAAACAAAATAAATACGCGAAAACGCGAAACGCGGTACAGCGTTTCACGTTTTCGCGTCGCGTTTTCCCGGACCATTTGGGCTGGGGATAACGACGCGACACCCGAAAACGCCACTCGGGGTATGGTTCATTTCGCGTTTTCGGCCACGGATTGAGCCGTGGTGGCGCACTGTACCCTAAGCTCTTATTGCATTGATTAATGGCTTGCTACATTCTTATTAAATAAATATTTTTGTTCTTACTGTTTTTAAGACTTCTATATTTAAAATGTCCTAAATGCATTATATAGTAGTATATATATAGATATAGATAGAAGATAAAATGTCCTAATACATTATATAGTAGTATAGAAGATATGTATTAGCATATAAATTGTATAAAGCTTTATGTGTTTTATTAGTTTGTACAATGTGTATAATAACATGTACTTTTTATTTTAGGTGTGTTTTAAAAATTACATTAATTAGTAATGAGTGTTTTAAAAATAACATTAAATGAGTTGACCAGTTAATAAGTATGTGTTGTGAATTGGTTAATTGTACATATTGCATTAATGTTTGTGTTATTGAATTTCAACTATTTGTTGTTTGCATTAAAGATTGTACAATGTGCATCAATCCTTGTATTACTTAATTTTTTGCATTGAATAAAGAGAGGGATGTGTGGCAGAATTTTATTGTTTGCATAAAATATTGTACAACGTGCATAAGAATTTGTATTACTTAAAAAATTGCATTGAATGAGGAAAGAGATGTGTGTTAAAAATCATTTTGTTACTTTGTTGTTTGCATCAAATGTTGTATAGTAAGCATAAATAGTTGTATTACTTAAATTTTGACATTTAATGAGGAGAGAGTGTCCAATTTGTAGTGAATGGTTGCATTTAACGATTGTACATTATGCTTTATAACTTGGATTACTTAATTTGTTGGTTGCTTTTAACGATTGTACATTATGCTTTATAACTTGATTACTTAAGTTTTCAACATTCAAGAATGGGTGAAAAATGTTTTATAATGTAGTATAGATAATACTACCCGTTTGCGCGTTGCGGCTTCAGATACTATTTAATTAAAAAATTTGACGAGCGATGTTTTTCGATTACATATTTTTTTTATAATGACTTTACCCATCAATAAAAATGTTTGTGAATAATATCACTGAAAAGAAAAAAAAATTGAATCTTTTGCAATTTTAGTTTCTAATTTCATATGATCATCAATATTCAATAAACACCGAATTAGAAAATTCACTTGTGTAATGAGCGTTTTAATATTAATTTTTAAACTTCAATAGTATAAAGTTTAATTATTCATGAGCATGTTTTGATCAAATACGTAAGTATATAATGACAAACATTTAATTCAAGTTTTGTAATCAGCGTGCTATTTTTTTTTGAACGGCAACATTTTATTAAACTAGCAAGACGCTAGAAGAACATTACAAGGAAATAAGGTTAGGATTTTTAAACCAAGAATCCCATGAAAACGCCCTATTACATCTACTAGAGCACCAATTAAAATAAAAAGAAACAATATCGTCGAAAAGGACCGATCTTCTAGGAGGTGTCTCATCGAAAATGGTACGGTTCCTGAACCCCCAAATAAACCACCACGCAATATAACAAACACCCTCCAACAATAACTTAACTTTTATCGAAAGACGAATCGCAGAAAACCAAGAATTCCATTCGGAAAAATTCACCAAAACCCGCCAATCAAGATCCCACCAACGGCATATCCTACGGAAGATGTTATGAGCCAACTCACATTCGAAGAGAATATGATTGATGTCTTCCTCAGCAACAGAACATAAAGGACACGAATAAGAATCCAAAGCAATTCCTTTACGAGCAAGGTTAACTCTAGTAGGAAGAAAGTCACGCCGTGCTTTTCAAGCAAAAACATTAATCTTAATGGGAATGTATTTCACTCATCTCGTTGGTTCAATCAGCGTGCTATTTAGCTTGTACAATGTGCATATAAGTGTGCATGACTTAAATATAAGATTTTTTAAGTAATTTATAGGAGATCTTCCTACATTATATGTAGTATATACCATGTAATTGAAATTTTGAGGGTTTTTTTCAATAAGTTTACGAATAACGATACTTTTAGGTTAGAATAAATTTAAGCTATATGCAAATTCTTCATATAAAAATACTCCATTTGGCATCCGCGCGATGCTAACACAATAGTAGTCGGTAATATTATCAAGGTAGGAGCCAAAGTAGTTGAAAGCAACTTGTAGTGACACTTAGTAGCGGTGTAACAACTTTAAACCACGTAATCACTAAAACATTCAACCTGTAACGATTTACCGACATTAATTATCCGTAACTCATAAGTTTATATTAACTCTAAATTCTTAAAAGACTTATGGTGTTTTTGAGTTATTATCTTTTATTTATGGATATACAATGGATTCTTTATCCGTAATTTGAATTTAGAATCATTGCAACATATTCTTTAAGAGGTGAGATCATTGAAAAACAATAATATTTTAAAAAACAAAAGAACACATCTTAGTCATTCATTTTATTTCAATCCAAAGGTAGTTACCCCTCCTCCCATATTCCACCTTTTTTTTAAAACAACATATCTTACAAAAAGTGTTAGGATTATAAAAAGTGTCGATTATGTGGTTTTATTACTAGACTTTATTTTGTTTAATATAGTTTGTAATAAGGTTTATTATGCTTTAAGAAAGAAATAGCATAATATTCAAAGTCTAGAGACTAGTATTGTAAAATTAGAAAAATAAGGAAGGAAAGTCTCCCTCCCTTTGCCTATAAATAGCCCTCTAATCTTCATTAGAGGGTGATGCTCTTATAACCAACTTTTAATTCCCTCCTAAATAAGATTTGGATTTTCCCTCCATTTTCTCTCATTCTCTCTAAGCTTGCATGTTGATATGATTGATTCAAGATTCATGTGACCTATCAAGTGGTATCAATCGCCAATAGAGAAGTAGAGTGTTCGATTTGTGCGTGTTTGTGATCGACCGAGAATCAAGAATTGGTGGTTTCCTAATTCGGTAAGTAATATTGAGGTTTCGAGATTGATTTTGGCTGTGATTTCGAGATATTGGACGTAATTGTGATCTCGGAACTGTTTATTTCATTCTCGGACGCGTGGATTTGATTTTCGGTAGAAGCTTCGCATTCTCGGTAGAGTGATTTTGCGTATAGGAACATTTTTTCTTGTAAATTTAGCAATTTCAGTACGAAAAATCAGTGTAATAGATATATTCGATCTTTTGGTTCTATCAAAAGTCGTTTATTAGGAATTCGGTATTAAACTCGGTATTGTCGAATTTGTTAACATTCACAAATTCGGTTACATCGAATTTGTGATATAGGGATTTTTACTAAGTCAAAAATCGGTAATAAGCTTTACAAGTCAGTTTACACTTTCATTTCACGGTTTTATCGAGTTTTGAAGTGTTAAAAATCGATTGCTCAAGATTTACTAAAACTCGGTAATCAAATTCGGTTCTATCGAATTTGAGTTTTGAAAACATTTGGATTATCTAATCATCATAAAATTCGGTTTTATCGAATTTGTGGTTATTAATAATTCATAATTGTTAGATTTTATCAATTTAGACCTACCGAGTTATAGTGAATAGTGTTACCGAGTTTAAGTAGTTTGTAGATTACCGAGTTTAGTATTTGAAGATTTCCGAGTTTGTTAGTGTACTGTTCGAGAAGGGTATTTGTTTACAGATTACGTGAACAGTGTTACCGAATTTGACTACTGTTACCGAGTTTGGATATTTTCTCACAAATCTCACTCATATTCGTCTAAAAAGATCCAATCTTTGAATCTTAAGACATGTCGACATCCAAAACATACCAACAATCCCTTGCTGAAGCCGGTTCTGAGACCAGGCCACCCATGCTTGAAAGGGGTAGTTACATACCTTGGGCGAGTAGATTCAAACGATTTCTTAATCGCAAGAGGGAAAATCGGAAGTGGCTTCTCAAAGCACTAGAAGATGGCCCTTATGTGTTTAGGACCATCACACCTACAGGTTCACAATTTCCAAGGTTGCAAGATGTAGACGATCTTGAAGGAGATGACTTATTGTACTATGATGCGGAAATGGAACTCACGAATATGATTCTTCTGTCTATTCCTAATGAGATTTACAATTCTGTGGATTCTTGTAAGACGGCCAAGGAAATGTGGGTTCGTGTCGAACGTTTGATGAGGGGAACTATACAAAACCAAGTTGACAGGGAAACAAGGTTTACAAATGAGTTTGATCAATTTGTTGCAGAACCAGGAGAGTCACTAGTTTCAGTCTACAATCGTTTTGCTCAGTTAATGAATGATTTGGAACGAAACAACATGAAGTTTCCAATTGTTTCAGTTAACACAAAGTTTCTGAATAGCTTGCAACCGGAATGGTTGAAATATGTGACTCAAGTTCGTTTGGCTAAGAAATTGACAGTTGATTCGTTTGATGATCTTTTTGATTATCTTTCGCAATTTGAGAAATTGGTTAATGCTTCAAGGGCAAAGAAGTTAGAGAAGTCTCATGATCCTTTGGCTCTAGTAGCACACACGGGTTCATCTTCTAGAAACACCTCTTCTTATTATGTGACACATCCTTCATCTGTAGTTGATTATGATGAAGAGTTTGAGCAGGATGATGTTCACAACCATTCTGAAGATCCCCTAGCATCTGCTATGTTGTTACTTGCCAAAGCCATTACTCAAAACTTCTCTAATCCAACAAACAATCGTCTTCGTGCTTCGTCTAATACCAGAAATCAAGCAGTCGTTCAAGGTGACAGGGTGAATATTCAAAGCAGAAATTCTGGTAATGTTGGAAGAAATAATCGAAGAGTGTTAGATATGAGTAAAAGACTCGGTCACCCCGTATATTTATTGTTTATAATAGTTTGTAGTTTAATAGTTAATCGTATGTCTTTCGGTTTTAAGCCGGGTACTAATACCCGGTATTTTGTAAAAACTATATAAGCCTCTTCCAACTTTGGAAGAGGTAAGCTAGTCATTTTCACTTTTCTTATAAAACACATTTTCTCTCACTAGAAAATCCCTCTCATGTGTTTCTCTCTCTAGAAACTAGCCTAATCACAAGAATCATCACCCGTGTTATGAATTAAACGATCCTACAAAGTGCTTATATTCAAGGAGAAGCTGTTGAGGGAATGAATGCTACAAATGAGACTGCAAATGTTCAAAGGATTGTTCAAACTCCGACTCCAGGCAATACTTCAACGGGTCAATGCTATAACTGCGGTGGAACAGGGCATTATGCGAGGAATTGTCCCAAGCCAAGGGTTCGTGATTCGAAGTACTTTATGGAGCAAATGTTGTTGGCAAAATAGGATGAAGCTGATGTAATTCTTTCGGATGAGCAGAATGATTTTCTCTTTGCCGATGCTTCAAGGATGGAAGAAATTAAAGAACTTAGTGCAAACATATGCTTAATGGCCAGAATTCAACCAACGGATCAAAATTCTGATGATGATGAGCCAAGCTATGAGTCTGCATTTTTAAGTGAGGTACAATCTTCATCTATCAATGAGAATGATGAACAAGCGTATCCAACTCATACTAAAATTATTAACAGTATCATTGATGATGATCAAATTAATAGCAATATTCAATTTGATTATGTCAAAGGAAATATTAATAATGGCAGTGTTGAAAAAGATACACATGTTTATGATCTGTGTGCATTAGAAACACTTGCTAGGAATGCATATGATAAAGCTGCAAACAACAAAGATTTGCTCATAAGGTCCAACAACAAAATGAGAATTTAACCAGTCAGATTGAGATGTATAAGGACAGGAATCGGGTTTTGGAAAACATAACCAAGGATAACAATTATCTAAAAGAATTTCTTGAAGCTGATGAAAGGGCAAAACGTTTTCAAAAACAAGCTGACTCTCAATTGTATCGTGATCGAGAAATTATTTGAAATCTTGAAAAACAACGAGATGAGTTGAGTCAAGAGGTCAAACATTTCAAACAGAAAAATGAGGAATTACAACAATCACAGTTAATTTTAAAAAGAAAAATGAGTGAAGACGGGGATAAGTATCATGATAATATTCTTGATCTTGAGGAAAAACTAAAAAAGAATGTTGACATGTTCTTGAAAATTGGTAATTCTTTACAAGCAATGTTTATGTTCGGTCCAAAACCACTGTCTGTTTATGTTCAACAATTAAAACATGGTTTGGGGTATCCGAATCCTTATACACTTAGACAAGCAATTTTAGAGTGTCCAAAGTTATATGTTGCATCAAGGACGGGTAACATAGAAATTCCTTTGAATGTTAGAGATTATGAGGAAACTCTAGAGGAGGCTTTCAAAAGTCAACAGAAAATGAATGCAAAAATGAATAATCCAATTGTTGTTGCAAACAAACAAAATTGTTGGACAATTGATTACAAACAAATAAATGCGCTTTATAATGAATTTGTTCCTCAAAAAGAATCATTTGTTGAACAAACATGCCCTTCATCTCCTTATACTCCCTTTGTTGAGATTCTGGAAACAAAAACAATGCCAAGTGAGTTACCTTTGATCAATGGGTTATTAAATATACAAATTGGGTTTGAAAAACTGTTTTTGTTGATAAAACAGAATAATAAAAGGGCAAGTATGTTTTATACATCACAGGAAGAGATAGCTCTTAATGATTTTTGTCGAGATCAGGTTAAACCACTTCTTAATGAGTTACTGGATCACTTTGATGGCTTTCAGAATCTATTTTAAAGGGATATAAAATAAATGAAAGATGCGTTTGAGCAAAATGATGTTTATCTTGATGAGATTGAAAGGCAAAATGATTTGTTGAAAGATCAACTTTTGGAAGTATCACTCAAACATGATATTGAGCTATGTGTGTTGTTAAATCATGAATGTGTTGATAAGTCCTTACATGATGAACTTAAACAAGTCAAAAAGAAATCTTTAGAGATTCAAGAGGGTTTGAAAGCAAGAATAAAAATTCTTGAGAAAGCTGTTCAAAGATGTGAAAAACAAAGTGTTGATTTTGAGTTAAAATTGCAACATGAAAAAGAAAAACAAAAATGGGATTTTTCGAAGAATAAAAACTCAAAACCTCTTGATTTCTCTTGGATTTCTAGAATACAAAAACTTGAGGATGAGAATGTGTCTTTGGATTTTAAAGTACAATCTTTGATAAAAGAACGAGATAATGCCAAAATGGAATACAAAAAGCTTTTCGATTCAATCAAAAAGACACGATCTCAAACTCAAAAGGAAATGGATGAGTTAATTACTCATGTCTCTGAGAAAACTTATGCATATGGTGCTATTCGTGCTGAGAATCAGAATCTTTTAGTAACCATATCTGAGTTGAAAGCTAGAATGAAAAATGGTGAAAATGGTAAGTCTGTGAATACTAAGTTTGACAAGATACATGGTTCTCAATCTTTTCTTTGTGTCACACCTTTAAATAAAAAAGCTTTTCAAAAGCAGACGGTTGTTTTAAAAACAAAAGAAAACCATGTTGAGTCAAAACCAGTCACTTCACAGACTTCACATACAAAACAAACAGGGACACATCCAAACACAAATGTCATTAGCCCTGGAATGTACAGAGTTGTCACACAACAAGAATCACAAACAAACAAGTCTAAGAATGTGTTATCTTCTACAGGAATGAATGCTACATCCAGTGTTAAGAGACCAAAGAGTAGAGATTCACATGTCAAGACCAGTGTCTTAGATGTCTCTAAGAATGAAGCAAAGAAAGAAGCAGTTTATGTTAGGCAAAATAAGCAAACAGATAATACATTTGCTAATGTTGTGTCAAACAAGGAGAATGTAATTGATGTTGCTGTTGAAAACGCTTCTAAAGCGAAAACTTTGTTATGTGTTTCTTGTATGCAAAGTGTGTTAATTCCTTGTCATGATAAATGTGTTGCTAAGCATAAATTGAATGTGCGTTCGAATGCTCGTAGAACCTTTTCTGTTAATTCTAGGATACCAAAATCTTCTGAAACTACTTTTGTAGCTCCTAAGACTAGGTTTTCTGAGAAAGCGACACAATCTAAGACTTTAGATACTACTTCTGTAGCTTCCAAATCTAAGATTGATGAAGCAAGTGCATCAAAAGCTAGAGATAAGGTTTCTAGTGAGATTAAGAGGAAGAAAAGAAACATGTATGATAAACCATTAAGCCCATTCATGCTAAACAAGATTCGGACAAGTAGTTTATGGCAAAAATGGTTTGAATCACAATCAAATGTTGTGTGGGCTCCTGTTAACACAAAGCCACATGTTCATACTAATCCTTCGAATACGAAACCACTGGTTTCAGTTAAGAGATGGATAGTTAAATTGCCCAGTTGTCCATGTGTTGCCTCTTCTTGTGTTGCAGGTAGTCCAAATTGTTCTATGGATTGTTGACAGTGGTTGTTCAAAGCATATGACGGGTGATTGTTTACTATTGAGAAACTTCGTTGAAAAGTTCATGGGAACCGTTCGCTTTGGAAATGACAACTTTGCAGCTATTACAGGATATGGTGATTATACACATGGCAATATCACTATTTGTCATGTACATTATGTTGAAGGTCTTGGACACAATCTCTTTAGTGTTGGACAGTTTTGTGATGGAGAATTGGAAGTGGCTTTTCGTTCTAAAACATGTTATGTTCAAAATCTGGAAGGAGATGATTTGCTCACAGGCGGACGTGATTCGAATTTATATACCATCACAATCTTAAACATGGCTTCTTCTTCACCCATTTGTCTAATGTCCAAAGCAACCTCAACAAAGTCATGGTTATGGCATCGACGACTGTCACATCTTAATTTTGGCACCATAAACGATCTTACCAAACTTGACTTGGTTGACGGTTTACCAAAGTTCAAATATGAAAAAGATCATCTTTGTTCTGCTTGTGAAAGAGGAAAAAGCAAGAAAGCTTCTCATCCACCTAAATTAATTCCAAGTAATTACTCCAAATTGGAATTACTTCATATGGATTTGTGCGGTCCAATGAGAGTAGCTTCGGTAAATGGAAAGAAGTATATTCTTGTGATAGTGGATGATTTTTCGAGATTTACATGGGTTTATTTTCTTCGTTCAAAAGACGAAACTCCAGAGATCATCAAGAAATTCATTGCTCAAGCTCAATTGAATTACAAAGCCAAAGTTTGCAAGATTCGGACTGATAATGGCACTGAATTCAAGAATGCAACTCTCAAAGCTTATTATGAAAAGTTAGGTATTATGCAACAATTTTCAATTGCTCGCACACCTCAGCAAAATGGAGTAGTAGAACGACGTAATCGTACTCTGGTTGAGGCTGCTCGCACAATGCTTATTTTTTCAAGGTTACCTGAATTTCTTTGGGCTGAAGCAGTTGCTACAGCATGTTTTACTCAAAACCGGTCAATCATCAACACACGACACAATAAAACACCTTATGAGCTGTTACGTGGACGAAAGCCAAATGTTGAGTATTTTCATGTGTTTGGCTCACTGTGTTATCCGACAAATGACCGTGATGATCTTGGGAAAATGAAACCTAAAGCAGACATTGGAGTTTTTATTGGTTATTCGGAAACATCAAGAGGTTTTCGAATATATAACCGTCGCACCAAAAGGATTATGGAGACTATTCATGTCAAGTTTGACGAGCTTACAGCTATGGCTTCTGAACACGATTGTTTAGAACCCGATCTTCAACGATTTAATAATCCAAATTCATCAGATGATTTAATGAATACTCCTTCACAAGAGGATTTGGATAATTTGTTCGGTCCAATGTTTGAAGATTATTTTGAGAAAAAATCTTCTGATACTACCATCAATTCCGCTGCACAACCAACTCATGATCAAGAAGACTCACCTTCTACATCTTCAATCATTGTTGACACACATGAGGCTCCTCATGTTGTCACAACATCTGACGAACAAAATTCTCCAATCACTTTACAAGAGTCTGATGAATTCAATCAAGAAGCTTCTGCTGACTTTGATGGTAATACACAATTTGTTCCATATGATTCTCTGAATCATGAGGAAATTGAGTCATCAACAACAAATCTTGAACCATCAAATGTGCAGAATTTCTATCAAGTACAACCCTCGACTCACATTTGGACAAAAGATTATCCTCTAGACCAAGTCATTAGTGACCCTTCCAAACCTGTTATGACTCGTCAAGGGCTACATACCGATTCTGAGGTTTGCATGTACGCATTAACAGTAAGCACTATTGAACCAAAGAACATCAAAGAAGCTATGGCCGATCATAGTTGGATTGAGTCTATGCAAGATGAGTTGAATCAATTTGAAAAACTTCAAGTTTTAAGAATTGGTTCCACGACCAGGAGGAAAGAATGTTATTGCTCTCAAATGGCTTTGGAAGAATAAATGTGATGCATAACATATTTTGTTTCGGAATAAATCTCGTCTAGTGGCTAAAGGTTATAAGCAAGAAGAAGGCATTGATTTTGAGGATTCATTTGCTCCTGTTGCTCGTCTTGAGGCTGTTCGGATGTTCATTGCTTTTGCTGCTCATAGGAATATCACTATCTTTCAAATGGATGTCAAAACGGCTTTTCTCAATGGTCCTTTGAAAGAAGAAGTTTATGTCAGCCAACCTGAAGGGTTTATTGATCCTGAATTTCCAAATCACGTCTACAGGTTGAAAAAAGCTCTATACGGTCTTAAGCAAGCACCTCGTGCATGGTATGACAAATTGTCTTCTTTTCTAATTGAACACGGGTTCAATAAAGGTATAATTGACCCAACTTTGTTCACTAGACGTCACGGGGGAGACATATTACTTGTTCAAGTATATGTTGATGACATTATTTTCGGATCAACAAATCCAGATTTTTCAAAAAGATTTGCAAACTTAATGAAAAACAATTTTGAAATGTCGATGATGGGTGAACTAAAGTTCTTTCTTGGACTTCAAGTTCATCAATCTCCCCGTGGCATATTCATAAGTCAGTCACAATATGCAATAGAGTTGTTAAAGAAACATGGTCTAGATGAATGTGTCTCCATGAGCACACCTATGGCAACAGAGAGACTGGATGCTGATTTACAAGGTACTCCTACTGATCAAACGACTTATCGTCGTATGATTGGAGGGCTTATGTATCTAACAGCCAGTCGACCAGACATAGCCTTTGCTACTTTTGTATGTGTACATTATCAAGCACGACCTACGGTCAAACACCTCAAAGAGGTCAAACAGATCTTCCGGCACCTAAGACAGTCCTATAACATGGGACTATGGTATCCGAAGGATTCTGGTTTTGAACTAATTGTATATTCATATGCGGACCATGCAGGTTGTAAAGATGATTGTAAACGCACATCAGGAGGAGTGAAATTTTTAGGTGGAAAGCTCGTGAGTTAGAGTTCAAAGAAACAAGATTGTACTGCGATGTCTACAGTAGAAGCTGAATATGTTTCATTGTCTGCATGTTGTGCTCAAGTGATATGGATGCGTACTCAACTGCTTGACTATGGATTTAAATACAATCGGATTCCGATGTATTGTGATTCCAAGAGTGCCATTGCTATTTCATGCAATCCAGTCCAACATTCTAAGACAAAGCACATTGACATCCGGTATCATTTTATTAAAGAACATGTTGAGAGGGGTACTGTGGAAATTTACTTTGTCGGAACAGAATACCAATTAGCGGATCTATTTACTAAGGCGCTTCCAAAAGAACGCTTTGAGTATCTAGTTCATCGCATTGGTATGAGATGTATGACTCCAACTCAGTTGGAAAGTCTGACAAAGTCATCTTAGTGGAAAGATCATACATCACAATCATGTAAATAAATATTTTAAAAACAAAAGAAAAAATTGAAAATTTTCAAAAATAACAAAAAGATTTGACACATTTTTATTAAAAAAAACACTAATTTAAAAAGAATTACAATCTTTTGTTTCATGATTCCAAAGTTTCTTATTAAAATCTTTTACATTGCAAAATACGGAATCATGATCCAAGGGGGAGTTATTATAATTTTCATTCACAAACATCTTTTCGATAATAAAAACTCATGATGACTTAATTTGGAAATGGTATATTTTCGAGGGGGAGTTTTTTAGTTTTCAAGGGGGAATGTTTGAAAAGATTCATTGTTTAAGGGGGAGCTTGGGTAAATTCATAAACAAAAATTCAAAATGATTAAGTACAAGGACTCAATGTGTAATTTTTTCAAAATTTTTTGGTAAAAATCAAATACAGGGACTCAATGTGTAAATTTTTCAAAAGCTTTCGGTAAAAGGTAAGTACAGGGGCTGAAAATGTCAAAATTACAAAAATGATTTCGGTGGCTATATAAAGGATTTTCATTTCATTTTCTACTTTTTCTTTTTACCAAATCTATTTACCAAATTTGAGTAGAAGTGTGTTTTTCGATATCTAAGTTCATTACAACGCTTGCGACTTCACTACTTACTCAAACGTAAGTAGAAATAGATGTTTTAGGAGTTTTTGAGCTAGTTGGGATTACCGAGTTTAAACTCGGTAAAAATGAGGGTTACCGAATTTGCTAGATTACCGAGTTTAGAGTAAATCGTGTCTTACCAAGTTTTTGTAGCATCTGATTAATCTTTAACATTAGATTTTGTGTAAAAAGTGTTTTAAGGCAATAAAATGCTAATAGAATGGTTATGATTGAATGTTGAATAAACTCGGTAAAACATTACCGAATCTGTTCGTTTATCGAGTTTACTTTCTTGTGCATAGGTTAAATATCAATATCGGTAAGGTCAACTGGTCAAAATCGGTAGTCAACAAAAGTCAAACTTAGTAAAGCTTTAATTGTTTGTGGTTTGTGAAAGTGTTTTTGTAAATGTAATAATGTTGTTGATTCATGATTGGAATTGTGTGAATGCGTGTGAAAAACAAAATGATCAGTTGTTTTTGTGTGCTCAAATTCTGATAAATAATTTTTGGCCAAGAAACAAGTTTTCATGAATTCTATACTATGAATCATATATGTCTATTCGTAATTGTTTAAGTGGACTAAGTCATGTTCGGTTTCGACCGTTTTCTACAATGAACAGAATGAGGAGTGAGTGACTTAGTGTCCATTCAATTATTGAATTAGATGTGTTTGTATTCATGTTTTAGGCTTCATAATCAAATGTGAAAGAATCAAAGTATTTATAAATATGTTAATTTTAAATCTCAACTGTTTAAGTGGACTAAGTCATGTCCGGCTACGGCCATTTTCTGCAATGAACAGAATGAGGAGTGAGTGACTTAGTGTCCATTCAGTTGTAGGATTGTGATTACATTATTTTGTCACATGAGTTTTTGAAAAGTTCTCAAAATCTGTTATTGTGTCAAAATAATACTCTTTCTTAAAACAATTTTAAGAAGTTGAAGGTTTTCTCTTGAATTTTTATAACTGTGTCTTGGTTCAAAACACAATAGAAATCTTCATCCTTCTTGAGAGAGTATCATGTCACAAAGAATTTCTGGTGAGGATATTCTAAAAACAGAAAGAGAGTGCTAAATCCATACGCGAAAAAGCAAATCAAAAGTGTGTTCGAAAAAGAAATGCCAGAACACACAAAAATGGTAAATCAAAAGAATAATTCGAATAAAGCGTATGGCATGTGCTAGAAAAAGCAAGAACGAGCACATGAGGAAAAAACAGATCAAAAATATGTTCAAAAAGAAGTTCCAAAACATATAAAAACAAACAGATAGGAAAAAGACAAAAATGTCAAAAGAATTATTTGTTTCCTAACACCTCAATTGTATTCATTCAGTTATCGTCATGGCACAATAACAACATGCATCTGATGTTCATCCAGATGAACTGTGTCCTCCAAACAAGCTGATAATATAAAGAATACTTCAATTCAGAATAAACATGAACAAGGTTGGCGATACGGATTCCAGCAAGGATGATCACAGATGAGAAATGAAGCTACAAGCATATAAGATGTATGCAAGTTGTTCCGGCTAGATGTTCCTCTGACATGAGTCCCAGCCGACTGAGTATACCCAGGGACGCATAGGACACCTAGCGCCCGCTAGGTCACCTAACCCTGCCAAGGATAACAGCTGAGTCAAGTGTTTCTAAAAAACGATCAACTTTGATTTGTTTTCGTTTACCGTCAAGGCAATCGCAACGAAACACCACCAGTTCCAATGCCATCCAGCAGAAAAAGCGGATGAGATGATTTACAAACAAGACATGATTCAAGTAAGTCTTGCTGAGCACATAGTCTTGAAGAACAAGAACAAGAGTAAATGGGGCACTGGTATACGACACTTGGCACTGATAGATTGAGAAGTTTGTTGAAGATCCTGAGAATGTTGATGAAGCTTTCACACCCCTAGGCATGATGACACATTTATTCCCGGCACTAGGTTAGAGCACATGAGTGATAAGGAAAGTTCGGAGGTGGAGATTGTTCAAGAAAAGAAGGAAGCGATTACAAAGGATACAGAGGTGGAACCAGATAAAGATACTCCAATGGTAGATGTTACCAATATTGTTATACATGTAAATGTTGATGATGAAGAAGTTGAAATAACTGATGAAGTGTTTGAATTAAAGGAGAAGGAGGCGAAATAGAAGAATAGAGGAGTCCTAGGATTTCACCAATCCCTCACCAACTAGATCTCCAGGAATCTCTCTACTTCTCGATCTTCGTAAAAAAAAAAAAAAAAAAAACAAAGATATCGAGAAACTCCAGGAATTGACGATTACTCCATCCTACACATTCATCAGTTCATCCAACACCAAAGTTAACAAAAACCAATCGTCTTCTATCATTGATCAAGGCAAAACCCAATCGATTCAAAAGATACAAGAGTTTCTTTCATGAATTACAGGGACGATATGGTTACTTATTTGCACATCTCAAGAAAAGGTTCATGCCACGACATCAAGTGATCAACTTGCTGATAATCTTCATGATGTCATGATGGAAACGCTACCCTCGTTGGTGAAAGAAAAAAGTAATGAGAGCAAGTTAAGAAGGAAGTTCCAGTGCAAGTTCGAGATCAAGATGTCCTGTGTATCTTGCGGAAGGGTTGATTCTGGAAAGGAAAACGACTAAATAAGAGACGGAAAGATTAATCTCTAAAGCTATCTTGCAAGAACGTGGGCGTATGCAGGCACATATATCATCACAGATTCAAAATGCAATTGACAATGCTATTCCTTCTTTAGTTGATGCATTGTACGCATTATAGTCGGTCATATACTTATATCATCCGGCACAGGTTCAATCATCCTCTGTTCCAGAACAACAACATCAATTGTATCTTGCTATGAAGGCTGATCCTCTGTTACAAAAACAAGACATAGCAATCTGGTTGGCTCTCCAGATGAAGTTTGAAAAGACTCAGGTGCTACAATCTGCTTGTAGATTTTTTGCCATTCGCACAAGAGATCAGGACAATCCTCATGATGATGCTCATCCTGAGGGGGATAATAGTGCGAAAAAGGCAGAGACCATCAAGTATGAAGCATATGTATCTGGAGAGTCATCGTCTGGACAAGTTAATGTAGAGGAACAGTCCTTCTACTTCAAGTAATCAAGAACAAGATGATGAAATTATTTATGACTGACTCTTAAATGCTTCTAATGACGATGAGATTCCCAACTAAGCAAGTAACACTAGACATCATGGAAGAGATATCTGGACAGTTGATGAAGCTAATTGAAGAAATGCGGATAGATTCTAAGACAGAGATGTATTCAGGACATGAACATTCATATCCACATTGATCAATGAAGAATTTCTTGCAAAGTAACATTTGTTTGGGAAAAGCGAAAAGGAAATTCTAATCACCCGCAACCACGAAAGATCACACAATATTCAAAGCGTCAAAGAGAATCCTGAAGCTCCAACACTATCCTCTGACAATTCAAGACCTTTTTGTACTTGAAAGAAAAAGAAATTCAGGTCCTGAGATATTGTTTTGTCAGTTTATAAATTTTCTAGTCAAATTGTATTCATGAAGATGATATTGAAGAACGACTTTCAATGGGATAATAATGTATAAAGAAGTTTTAATCCTTATGCAAGATATGGTGTTGAAAAACTGGACGAATCCTCAAGCGAAGATTCTTTACATAATAGATAGAACGAACCAAAAGACCAAGGAAGAATCTATACAACTCTAAGATCGTTCAGTCATCAAGACATTAAAGGAAATTGGGTCTTGAACATAAGTTTATCAAGAGATTGTGGCAAGAAGAAGCTAATGATAGCATAGTGTCCATAGACCAAGCCAGATTACAAGAATACTCAATAAGAAGGACAAGAAGCTTGTAACTGTTGACATATAATAACAAGGTACCTGATTATGTCTATACAGGATTGCTATGGTCCTCTATCAGTGTTCATCAGGAGTTTAAGTGATATGGGAAAGAGTGCACTGGATTTTCCAACTGTGGAATTCGCACGCTTATCAACAGAAATTATCCACAGCACCCAACAATTACATTCCAGGAATTGAAGAATATGATGTGGTTTTCTATTGTCTATGAGGACCCATATTACACAAATCATTTACACTAATAGCAAAGAAAAGAAAAAGGGTGAGAGACCTCAGAGATACATAATTTATGATTGCAACACGTGTAGAAGAACGCTTGAAAGGGACTAAAGAGTATATTATAATGATGTCAGTATGGCTATGTGCAAAAAGAACTCACAAAAATGTAAAGTTGAGTTTCTAATGATTTGTAGAAGAGATTGTAGTTGATTGAATTATCGCAATCAAATGAAAGATGAGATGTACGTGAAATGGAAGACCGACGTTTGACCAATGAGGGAACGCCCAGAATAACGACCCTTAGGGGGAGATTTGTTATTTTATAAAAGGATCGATTAATGTAGTTTTAATTATATTTTGGTTATTAGACAATATTTTTGTTTAGTTTAATATAGCTTGTAAAAAGATTATTTAGTTTTAAAGGAAGAAAAAGCATAATAAACCTAAGTAAGGACAGTATTGACAATTAGGAAAATAAGGAAGGAAACCCTCCCTTCCATTGCCTATAAATACCCCGAACTTCCTTAAGAGGGAGATGCACTGAACCAACTCTCATTTTCCCTTCCATAATAAGATTTGAATTTTCCCTTCACTTGCCCTCATTCTCTCTAATCTTACATGTTGATATGATTGATTCAAGATTCAAGTGACCTAACAGGGCCGCCCTTTATGAATTAAGAGGACCGCCATCTGTTTGAAATTTTTTTTAGGATTTTTGTTAAACAATGATTTCTTTATTATGCCGAAAACTTAATCAATTTGTTTCATAATTCCTAGGCCTAGACGTAAGTAGTTGAATGGCTCACATTTAAGTGGTTTAGTTAGGATATCGGCTATGTTTTCTTTCCGATGTGACCTTTTCTATGAAGATAATTCATTTTTGAACATTATACGCAAGGAAGTTGATGACGAATCTCAATGTGATTTTGTTCGTCGAGTGTTGACGGGATTTCTTACTTAAATTCTATCGCCCTTGTGTTTATCACATATTATTGGAATGTCCGTCTAAAACCTAAAAAAAAAAAAAAAAATAAACGCCATACTCACATGTCTCACAGATAGCTTGCTTCATCCATAGAGCCTGTTTGACATGAACATGCCTTTCCGACGCTTACGTATTCCGCTTCGGATTTTGTGGAATGGAAAAACGGTTTTTGCTTCTTTTGAAAACCACTATGTTAGACAACATCCCCATAAACGCAAACAACCGACAGTGCTCTTGACGATCCATGTAATCCCCCGCATGATCCGACATCACACATACATTTATTGTTTCTATGCGACCCTTAAAACCTTAATCTAAATGCGTAGTTGAACTTAATGTATCGAAGATACGTTTAAAACCGCTTCTAGGTAAGGAAGGTTTTTAGGATCCTCTTGAACCGGACACAAAGGCAAACACTAAAACAATGATACCGGTCTACTTGCCGTTAAGAATAATAAACTACCTATCAAGCCTCAAATTTGGATTACTACGGACTCACCTTCTTCCGTCTCTCGTTGTTTTGGTTTCCGTAGACATAGGGGGTCTTTATTGGCTTAAGCTTCTAGTCCAAATTTTTCTTAAGCATTTTCTTAATATATTTGATGATAAAAAATATTCATCATCTAATTGTTTATTTGTAATCTAAAAGAAATTTAGTTTCCCCGATCATCTTATTTCAAACTCATCATGCTTGATCTTTGGCAAAGTCATCATCACACATTTTATTGACAAGTTGAAATCCGAATATAATGTCATCAACATATATTTTGGACAATAATGAGATTGGAGTCTTTCTTTTTAGTGAAGAGTGTGGTTATCTAGCCCCGGGGGTGGGGGGGGGGGGGGGGGGAGGGGGGGGGGACACCATTCTCATAAGTATGTATTTTATTAAGAAAGGCTTTTAATCGATCATACCAAGCTTTTGGGGCTTGTTTTAGACCATAAAGAGCTTTCTTAAGTTTGTAGACATAATTTGGTTTTGCGAAGTCAATGAATCCCGAAGGTTGTGCCACGTAAACCTCCTCATTGATAAAACCGTTAAGGAATGCACTCTTCACATCCATTTGGTATAACTTAAAGTCTAATGCGCAAGCATAAGCTAAAAGTATTCTTATGGACTCTAGTCTAGCTACGGGTGCATATGTTTCGTCGTAATCAATTCCTTCTTGTTGATTATATCCTTGGGCGACTAACCTAGCTTTGTTTCTAGTTACGACGCCATTTTCATCGAGTTTATTTCTATATACCCATTTTGTTCCTATAATGGTCATATCCATGGGATTTTGGACTAGTTCCCAAACATCATTTGTTTTGAATTGGTTTAGTTCCTCTTGCATGTCCATTACCCAATTTTCATATTTTAATGCTTTATTTATATTTTTAGGTTCTATTGTCGAAATAAAGTAAAAAAAATTGCTTTTGTCTTGAGCTTGCGACCTAAGAGTTCTTTGATTTAGATTACCAATAACGTTTTCTAGGGATGAGTTTGTAGATTCTTTAATATGTACAATTTGATTATTTTCTAATAACTATCTTCAGATATTGCCCTATTGGTTTTTGTTTTACTAACCTTAATAGCTTCTTCTTCGACTAGCTCATCATCTTCTAATGGTGATGTTTTAGGCGGGAGAGGAGTTTTATCGAAAGTTACATTCAACGACTCTTCAACTTTCATTGTTTGTTTGTTAAGTATTATGTAATCTTTAATACTTAGGGTCGAACTTGGTGAGGTAATCCTTTGTATTAAGAACAAAGTATTTACTTCAGAATACTCTAAAATAGTTAAGGTTTCATTTCCTACCTCTTAAACAACCGTATGGATTTTTTTCCTAAAATAACGTCTAATGAAACACTAGTTAATATAGGTTGATGTATCGACCGCATTACACCAAAAATTTTGAGGAATGGATTGTTCGTTTAACATGGTTCTACTCATTTCTTGTAGAGTGCGATTTTTCCTTTCTACTACCCCATTTGATTGTGGAGTACGAGGAGCGGAAAAATTGTGAGATATCCTATTTAAATCACAATAGTTTCTGAATTGTACTTCATTATCAAATTCCCGACCATGATCCGTTCAAATTGATACAATGGAACATTCCTAATTTGTTTTGGATTCATTTTGCTAAATACTTTGAATTTTTTTGAAAGCATCGGTTTTATTTTGGCTAAAAATCTATCCATGTGAATCGAAATTATTCATCTACGATTACTAAGGTATAACGATTTCCTCCATAGCTTCGTATGGCGAAGGCCAAACAAATCCATGTGAAGTAGTTCTAGGCATCTAGTTGTTGAAACTATATTTTTAGCCTTGTGACTTGTATGAGCTTGTTTTCCAATTTTGCAAGCATCACAAAAATGCCAGTCGTATTTTAGTTTGGGTAGGTTTCTAACTAATTTTTTAGATGCTAATGATTGAATTAATTGCATATTAGCGTGACCTAACCTCCTAAGCCATAGTAGGAGTTTTCATCCATGTATTGCAAGGCAAATATTTCTTCCGGTTTTATTTACTATTTCATTACATATATGAGCTCCTTTCTAATTTCCTTTTCCTAAACTTTTTCGTCTTTAATATTTTGCTATCGTGTTCGGTAAATATTACTTTGCATTTGTTATCACATATTGACCTACACTAAGCAAGTTAAAATGTTAATTATCCACGTGCCAACAGATTTCAATTATTAGGGATCTTGAGAGATCGTACCTTTGCCTATGATTTTACCGCGCAAGTTGCTCCCAAAGATTACGTTTCCTCCGTTGTATGCTTTGTATGAAGAGAATAACTTTCGATTACCGGTCATGTGTTTTGAGCATCCACTATCTTTAATCCACTCATCGGGTTCCAAGTTTACTCCTAATCATATTTCATCGGGCGCTTGAGCTACAAGGCAAGTTTCATCTTTAGTCTTTCCTACTTCATCTTCTCCATTGTCACTCCATGCTCCTCTAATAAATGCTCTTTGATCGTTGTTCTTTGGCAGCTTTGAATATTCTCCAATGAGGTGATTTGGATCACCACTCTAAAACCATTTTTCTTTCATTTTTTACCATAACCATCATGTTCTACATCTTTGGTATATTTTTCTATCGGCCTCATGGTTGACTTACAAATCTTCCTCGTCTCTTGAAGAATTTCTTTGATTCTTTTATGGCCATAGCATTACTTTTCGTTCGTCCTCCACTATCAAGCTGATCTATCTTCATCACTTACTCCCCTTTTTCACCTTTAAATGATAGAATCTACTTGTTCTTTGCTTACCTTGACCGTTTTCGAAGTCTTTCTTTATTACCTCTTCATAGACATTCAAGTTTCCAAATAAGTTCTCAAGAGGTAAGGGGTTGTTAATTCTTTGATTCTTCAATCTCCGTGACTTTCGCTGCAGCCATTTTGGATGTAATGCCCTACAAGAATTCCTAAACACAATACTTGCTAAAAAAACCTTCATCAAGTCTTTTAGACTATATAATAATAGTGTTAAATTTAGCAAATGCATTATCTTTTTATTCCTCTCTTCCGGAGATCGTAAATTGTTCATATTGTTTGAAACAAAGAAGAGTTAATTTGTTAACTTTGACTTGATTAATTACCTTGATTGTGATTAGCAAAGTATCCCCCAAATTTCTTTGCGTTTGACACATAAAAGCGTCTTTTCGTATATCTTACGTGGCAAAGCATGATAAATTACCATTTTAGCTTGTATTATGTTTTGCCAGTTTTTTTTTTAAGATCATATTTTGTTTATGAAAAGACAACTTCAATCCTTTTTAAGTTTCAGAATATTTTCATAGAGAAAATCACCATCGCAATTAACGATGCCAAAGATCTAATCTTTTGAGTTTCAAATAAGTTTTTTCAAATCTATTTTTCCAATAATTAAATCCTCACTTTCAAATAGTGGTGTCTTTGGTATAGATTGCCCTTCTAAATATTTTTCCGATTCCATAGATCGAATTCATGGGTTTAAAATGAAATTTTTCTTAAAAATATCTTGTTATAGCGTGACTCTTGATACCAAAATGTGGAAAACTAAAGGGGGGTTGAATAGTTTACCCTACCATGCTATTTAATTAAAGGTTTTTGAAGTGTTTGTAACAATTTCTATCTTTTAAATATTAAGTGAACTCAACACTTTGCCAATCTTGAACGATTAATTATCTAAACAATTGATATGAATAACTGAGGAGATAATGCAAGACAAAATAAGAGTAATTAACAATCAAACCATAACGCATGAATTTATTAGTGGTTTCGGTATCACGGAAGCTACCTCGTATCGCCCTACTCCACACCCCTATCACCTAACCTCGAGAGTTTATTCTTCACTAAGTCAACAACTCCCTTATGGCGGAGAAAACCCGTACACAACGTATGCGTACACGCGATTTACCGACTAACAAAACTAAATGTCCGATTTCTAATCTACTAGAACCAATCTCTCACAACACAACTTCACGACTTACCAAACCACTACCCACATCTTCAACACACCTACAAGGACTACCTTCCAACATCCCGCTTCCCTTCACTACCCAACTTCATTCCACAACTCACTAACACTACGCTTGGTAAGATCACACATCTAACTATACTTACAAAGATCGACCAGATCTAGCTACTACACGTAAAAACAAGATATGACACAAGATTATTACAAGTTATAAAATGGATGCAATAAGATTGCAACAACCACACAAAGGAGGTTGTAATACATCACCTTGAGGATGAAAGAATTCTTCTCTTGCACTGAGGAATGAGCTTGACTAAACTTGAAAACAAAGCATTATGATTTAAAATGATCAAAGGATTTAGATGAGATGTGTGAGACTTTTCTAGAACAGAAAGAATGAGTGCACAAGGTAAAAATTGTGGGGAAAAAGTCCGAGTTTTATAGGGACAAACTAGGGATGGCGTTACCCTAGGGCCTTCCCCTTAAATAGTGGCGTTCCCCCTTAATTTTAAGGGGGCCAGCCGTGTATTTAACGGGGCCGTCCTAGACTGGGGCTTTCCCAGTTTGTCTTTTGTGTAGGGGGAATTTTCTGAAACTTTTCTAGCCGTTTTAGGTTCGAAAATTTGAATTTTAAAATGTTTATTTGAATACAACATTTCTTTTTAATTGTAGAAAAATGTTCTGTAATGTTATAAAATGTTTACAACATTTTAGAAAATGTGATTTAGAATAACAATTTCCCTTTGATCATAAAATGGCATTAAGCATTTATTATTCATCACATGTTTAAGTGATGTATTTGTTGAAATGAGAATTTACTACTAATTACTTGTTTACGTTTAATTTTACATTGAACGTTTTTATATTTCTCATTAGTCATTACTACTTACCTTTTATTTCGGTAAAAAAAACTCGAAAACATAACGTTAACACTTAGCTATTTTTCCTTATTTTAGAGTCTAAATATTTCATGTAACCTATCATCCAGAGTTGGTGATTTTAGTGTCGCACATTATTTTATATGCTTGTGTTCTACTTTTAGGTTAAAGTGTTTTTCAAGTTAAGCTCAAAGACGATTTAAAAATACAAACTGGACATTATTTTAGTTAATTCGATACTTTCACGACGATATAAGGTGGTCAAAAGGGGTGGCACACTCGTGCTTGAGCTGGTTGGGCGAGTTTTCACGCCAAACAACATAACCGTTTTATCTATCATTGCATCTCCTATCGGCAAAATATTCTTAACTGACTTTTTGATATAGTTAATATAACGGATTTTAATATCTTCCGGACATAACTTACAAAACAAATCATGAACATTGGCTCTTCCTTCTCGTACTTTAGAACTTGAGTGTTTCTAATTTATCCATTCATGGATTTCGTGAACTCGGATTGTTAACTTGATTATTCCTCTTTCACACGTACACCATAAATCCAACAGGAGCTCTATATGGTTTATTCATTTCATGCATTAACACAAGATCTTTTATTTGGACCACTGAAGGTTCACTTCACCCCACCTTAATTTTCATTTGTTCAAGATTGCTTTGGAAAATATTTTATTCTCCAATTCCAAGATCGATCAACTATATCACTAGAGCAGAAAACTCCAAATGTCCAGCGAGGTCTCAAACGTGAATGATAGTTGCTGGCTTAGATAGAACAAGCATAGTTGTCCGCGCGTTGCTGCGGGGCGGTGTTTCTTTTATCATAGATGTGGGTGTTTTTTATTTTTAAAATTTGTATGTTATGCTAATTTTTAAAGTTATGTGTTTAAAGGTTGTTTTTTTTTTGCTATTTGGGTTTTTTTTAATATAATTTTATGAGATTGGGGTAAATATGTGTTAAGCATGACTGTCTGCGCGTTGATGCGGGCGTTAATTTTTTTTTTTTGTATTTTGTGCGGCTTTATTTTTTCGGCCTCGTGTTTAATAGTTTTTTTTATATGGGCTTATGTGTTGGGCGTCATGTCGTGGGTATTTTTTGATCTGAATAAATCAATACTTTTGTAAAAAAAATTTCTTATTTTGTGCCGAGCAAATTTTTTAAAGTTGCGTAGTTAAAGAAAAAAAAAAGTCAAATGGGCCGACCCAAAGTGGGAGCCCGATGGGCCGGTTACTGTAGCACTATGTCAAAACGACATAGTTTTAATTGAAATATAGTATATTGATCTGAGTAAATAAGTACTTTTGTAATTTTGTTTCCTATTTTGTGCCGAGCAATTTTTTTTTAAAGTTGCGTAGTTAAAGAAAAAGAAAAACCAAAAAAAAATGTCAAATGGGCCGGCCCAAAGTGGGAGCCCGATGGGCCGGTTACTGTAGCAACTACGTCAAAACGACGTAGTTTTAACCGAAACATAGTATATATATATAACCAAATGTTTGTCATACTAAAGTGAATATTTTGATCGAAGCTATACGCCTTAATCTTCACATATCAGTATCTATGGAAGAATCTCCTCAAAATGAATATTTTGGTTAAAAGCTATAGTCTATAGACCTTAACAAGCGTGATTGCTCGCGCGATGCTGCGGGACGTTAATTTTTTTTTTTGTGCTGGTTTATTTTTTCGGTCTCATGTTTAATACTTTGTTTTTTTTATATGGGCTTATTTGTTAGGCGTCATGTCGTGGGTATTTTTTAATCTGAATAAATCAGTACTTTTGTAATATTTTTTCCTATTTTGTGCCGAGCAATTTTTTTTATATTAATTTGTGCGGATTTATTTTTTCGGTCTCATGTTTAATAGTTTTTTATATGGGCTTATGTGTTTGGTCCATGTCGCGGATATTTTTTGATCTAAATAAATAAATACTTCTGTAATTTTGTTTTCAATTTTGTACCGTGGATTTTTTTTTTAAAGTTGCCTAGTTAAAAAAAAAAGTCAAATGGGTCGGCCCAAAGTGGGAGCCCGATGGGCCGGTTACTGTAGCAAGTATGCCAAAACGAAAAAAAAAGTCAAATGGGCCGGCCCAAAGTGGGAGCCCCATAGGCCGGTTACTGTAGCAACTACGTCAAAACGACGTAGTTTTAACCGAAACATAGTATATATATATATATAAATCATTTCATTAACTGAGATATCTTATTATCTCAACAAAAATCCCATTTTTGGTCCTCCAGTTATTATTATACAAGTTTTAAATAACGGAAAAAGATTCTCTCAAGTTGTGGTCAAACATGATTGATCATGTTATGTTTTTTGTGAGGGGAAATAAATAAGTGGGCCCTTGATTTTCATTAAAAGAAAAAGTTGTATACATTTAACTAATTTGTGATTGGTGAACATGATGTATCATGTTTGACTCAACTTTAGAGGATTCTAATCCTTAAATAAAAATGGCAACTTAAATTAGATATAGCATACATATAGCTTTAAAATTCTGAAAATCAGTAAGATTTTAACATATAATTTAATTGTTTAAGGGCTAGCTATGAGGGTGATTTTAATAAACTAACTTTTCAAAAAGCTCTCTTTTCTCCTCAATGGAAGTTTCTGATACATACCATTTTACATTGTTTAAGCTCAAAATCTACCAGCTGGAATGAGTTTTCCACAAATATTGCTTCAGCTGTTATATGTCTGGCCACTAATCAAAAGTTTAACTTTTCTAAACTTATTTTTGATGGTATGTTGAGGAACTTGGATAATACTAAAAAGAAATTTCTTATGTATCCAAGGTTTTTAATGGTGTTTCTAAATAATCAAATTGAGCTTGGTGAGCCTTTTAATGATGTTTATCCTACACCAGCTCACAATCTGAAAGTTTTCACAAATATGTCTAGGAAAGGACTAAAATTTTTAGGAAAAATAACACCTCTGTTTCCCAACATGTTGACACATGCAGCAGAGGGTGAAGGTTCAGGAGAATCCAGTGAATCTCAACCCACACCCTCTCCTACTCAACCTAGTACAAGAGACCAACCCCCTGAAACATCATCTAGCCATGCCACTAGAGACTCTTTAGAGAGAACTAATGGGAATGAAGGGGATCAGGTTCAGACACCTCATGATAATCCTCTTTTAGGTGGTCACACATCTAACAGAGCTGAAGGTGCCCTGAACATATAGGAATTATCTATTTTATGTACTAACTTGTCCAATAGGGCTCTTGTCTTGGAATCTATTAAGGATGCACAAGTTGTAGAGATCAGTGCATTAAAATCTAGAATCAATATGTTGGAAAAGAAGTGCAAGCCGAGCATCTCCCACCATAGGACATGGTTAAAGAGTGTGAAAAGATTATCCATGAAGAAGAGATTTGGAAAGAAGGAGTCTGTATCCAAACAGGGGAGGAAAAAGTCCAAACCTGAATCAACTTTGGATGACAGTGCTGTCTTTGATGATCAAGATACAGATCATGGTATGGAGTACATGGAAACTAAGGAAGCTGTGGATGAGGGGAGGCAAAGTGGTGAAACTAAGGAGGTTAAGTTGACTGATGATACAGAAGTTGTTGAAGACAAGAGCAGTGGTGATAAAGGAGGAAGAAGTTACTTGCTGAAGAAAGAGTTGCTGCTGTTAGAAACAAACCTCCAACAAGAACACAATTAAGGAGTCTAATGATGACCTATCTTAAACATACAGGTAAATATAGACATAATCAGTTGAACAAAAAGACATTTGAAGAGATAAATTCAGGCCCTATACATCAAGGAACAAGAAAGAAATGCAGATTTTGTGCCTATTGGGTCTAAGAGAGATGAAAAGATGATTGATAAGATGAATAAGAAAGCAGCTGGTATGGATGAGGAAGAGGTTCTTGAAGAACCTAAAAGCACTAAGGTTGAAGTTAAGCAGGAAGGAGAACATCAGGAAAAGATCAGGTCGGAGACTGAAGATGAAAGAAACAAAGAAGTCTAAAAGGTAAATGACTGATTCTGATCTTGAAGAAGAGGAACAACTTAGTGCTTCTCTAAAGATAGTTCTTGATGAAGAAGAAGAGATTGATTATGAT
>BQNB010076968.1:0-30986 GCA_026074375.1 Tanacetum coccineum
GAAACGATGGTAAAAAAAATTAAATAAAAAATAAATAAATAAATAAATATTTATTTCCCATTTCTATGTCAAATGATTTACTTATTTTCAAGGATAGGTCAAAAACTTTTATCATCATATATGGTGTGTAATAATCGAAAAGTTTTCTTTTTGACGAGGACGGATGTGTCGTCGCTTGGTCCCTAATTATGCATAGCCTAGCTAACTATGCATAATTCAAGAAGATCCACGTTGTGTCGGATTAATCGTCGCCTTTAAACTAGTGGTTTTGGATAAATGTTTGGTTGAGAACACTTCTAAATGGTGGATCAATATGCAAGTAATCCTATTCGATTTGATTCCGTATGAACAAGTCTGAATTCTCTTACATTCCTTGGAACCTTTTCTTTCGGTTGGTGTTGACTTAGAAAATCACCTTGACCGAATAATTCTGAAAAATAATTTTGTGTATCATGTGCAACGTGTGGATCCCATCTAAATTACCATGTTGGTGATGAAATACCAAGAGACCTGATACCGATACTGAGAAGGAATCTAAACAAGATTAGAAGACTGCCAAAGTGGATGAAAGCCGAGTTTGAATAACTACGAGACCAATGAAAAAGACTTCTCCTACATCAAATGTATCTTATACTATCTTTCTTTCGTTTTTCCTATATGTCGAACGACGTCCGTAGAGGAAAGTTTCTTCTACGTCAAAATGTGAATCATTCCTGTTGAATAAGCCGTAATCGTAAAGAAAACTTCTACCCCCGAAACGTATGTGTTCGGTCATCTAATGTTATGAATGAATCCTACACAAGCTCGAGTTGTAAATTCGAGGTGTTTAATTTGTTCCTGTTCTGCCTTGTAAACTCGAATACCAACGTAGAGTGATGACTCGGATACCAACATAGAGTCACCCAAGGATGGATTAAAAGGAGAGCCTTCGGCGCGAGAGCCACGCGCAATGGTCGGATCCCACCGAACGATAAAGATGTCGTCCGTCATCATTTTTCGTAGGGAATAAAATGGTACGCGATGGACAGTTGGAGTTTGCCAACTTCGTGGCGGTAGATAAAAGACAATCCCGTTTGCCGTCTCCGTTTATTCAGTTGAGGAATCCTTGTGCTTGACTTGATCCGCTTTGATCATCGATGGTCAACGGCGGATAGCCATAGTTGAAAAATTATGTGCAAAACTTTTGCTTGTTATGTGTTTATGTTATATGTGATTTAGTCGAGTGGTCGTACGTTGTGCGAGCTCGAGGCGGCATTGTGAAATGACGTCCGATCGTGGGTAACGCGTACCCTGATTTTAGCCCCCCGTTGAAAGACACGGACAAAGGTCCTCGACGCTCGTTGAAAGACACGAGACGGAGTCGGGTAGGAGCGGTCGCGATTGGTGTGCGAGCTCGAAATCCTCGGTTGGCAGCCAAGCCGGTGACGATCGTGCTTGGGGCACCGTGAAGAATGCTCGAAGTTTGGTTAATGTGAGCAAACTTGACCATTTGATAGGGTATGGATCCGCGTATGAGCACTCTACAGTGATGGGGTATGGATCCGCGTGTGAGCCCTCTACAATGATTGGGTATGGATCCGCGTGTGAGCACCCTACGATGATGAAAATCTTTTTTTTAGATATGTATCCATGGCTTTCAGGCCCGTGATCATCCTGTAACTTTAAAAATTATCTTAGGCTGGTCTTAGCCGGAATTATTTGTTGTTAATCATGGCTTGACTAGTTAGCAAGCATGAGTTAACGTGATTAAACTGATTAATTGGCATGGCTTGGCTATATAGCAAGCATGTCGTTATGTGATTATATGTGCTTAATGATAAGTACCTTGTTTCGATTAATGTCGTAGTGCTTTTGATAGAGTTATGTATACTCCGAGTGATTACCGCTTCAATGCGCTTTCTTTCAATTTGCATGGCTTGACGGTTAGCGAGCATGCGATTATGTGATTTTGTACGCTTAGTGATAAGCGCCTTGTTTTGAATAATGTTAGAACGCTATCGATGGAGTTATGTACACTCCAGACGATTTTTATAATGACGCGATCTCTTTTAGCGAGACCCGTTGGTCGATATGTGATTTGATTTGATCGGTGTGATCACCAACGATTTTTAAAATTGTTTTCGCTTCGAAAAGCTCCCTAATGCGCCAAGGTCGTGTGACCATAATGAGAGAGCATGTGAATTCATTCGAGAATGTCATCTTTCACTCATTACAAGTAAAATTGGGACGAATAAAGCGATTAGAGCGCCGGGACGTCGCTTCCTAAAGGAGAGGAGAATGTGACAACCGTCAATTTTCGGAACCCTAAATGACTATTTTTCCCTTTGACTTTTCGGGTTGACTCGACTTTTGACTTTTATTTTCAAGTGAAAACAATTATCGCATAACTGATAATTTTTCGGAACTTATTTTAATAATAAATCATAATTATTATTACATAATTTTCATCATAAATTTTTGATTTTTCAAATTATCTGACTTGAAAAACGAGAACAACGCGTACCGACACGAAACTAATTAGATTTCTATTTATTTATCGTAATTTATTTAATAATATTTAATAAATTATCTTACATTTTATTCAAAAATGTTGGTTGATAACGCGAACATTTAAATTAAGATTTATTTTTCGGATAAAGTTTAAAACTATTACTCAATAAATAATAAACAATTTTAAATAAACGTTACAAAATATTTATGAAATATAGTCGTGTAAATACTCATTTTTATAGGAAAAATAATTTGAAAAACAATGGCGCAAGTTTCGTCTTTTAAATCATCCGTTAACTCGCCCAAACTAGACCCGAACCGTTATTTAACAAAAATTACCCAAAGTTTCACTTCTAGTCCCTCTAGTATATTTTCATTTTTAACCCTCAACTATTATACCATTTCTATTTTCTTTAAAACCTTTAATATATAAACAAAATTATAACATTTTTCTCATTTCTTACAAACCAAAACACACACTCAACCCTAATTCCCTCTCCCCCTCCTCTCAAATTTCCGGCAGCCGCCACTGCCCGCCGCCGCCGCCGGAAAACTTTTCCGGCGGATTTTTCCGGCGAACCTCCATCTTTTCCGGCGATATTTTTCCGGCGAAATCCAGGCGATAGCCGCCACCTCCATGCTATCCGGGTCGCGCCTACACCACCATCTTCTGCTGCTGCCAACCACCGCCATCAGCAGCCGCCACACCACCAACTAGATCCACCACGGATCTACCACCTTCACCGCCACCTCCATCTCTCCTCTTCACCACAGCCAAGCCGCTGCACCACCGCAGCAGCCGTGGCGGCTTTACTAGCCGCTGTCGCCGCCGTGGCGCGGCTATGGGTGGCGGATCGACCACCACAGCCGGCGAAACACCCCTAAAGCCTCCCAAAACCTCCGATCTATTGCCTATTTTCCGTGCATGGTGGTTACATCGAGTGTAAAAATGATATTTAATTTAGTGGTTGATTTTGTCCCTTGTTTTTTTTGTCCACTAGGGGCTGTCCGCCGCCAAACCACCATCGTGGTGGCGGTCGGACGACGGTACAGCCACCACAGCCGCACCATGTGGTGTCGGGCTGTGGCGGCGCAACCCCTCGGGGTGCCTCGCTGCGCTCAGCCGCTTGACGCCACCGCTGTGGCCACCACAGCCACCACAACCGCACCATGGTGGTGTCGGGCTTGTGGTGGTGATTCCCCTTTTTGTTAATTTTATTTCGTATAATTTATCTTCGGTCATTTATTGATTTTTCCGATGTGAAATCGTGGTTAAAAAGGGCGTTTGGATTTGTATGTAATCCGCCGTTAGGGGCGTTTGGTTTTACTTATAAATGTTATTTTTGTAAACTTGGATAGTTATAAATTTTGATACAAGAATAATATTGTTGCATTGATTGATAAAAGTGGGAAAATAGTGTATTTTTATATACATGGAAACGTTGTATAAACGGCAAGGTCATGCCGAAATTTAAAAAAAAATTATATACTTGGCGTTTTCACTTAAAACTTACATTATAATATAAACCCGATAAAAATGACTAAGTAATAATCGTAAGATATTATATTTATAACTACATAAAAACCCGTTAAGAAAATAGATTATTAACTTATAAAATATTATTTTATAATTCACGACTAAAAGATTAATTAAAACTTTTGTAAAAGTTTTAAAGACATTACTTATCTTAAAATTATAACCTTAAAACGTACATATACGTTTATTAAAGAAATCTGTAATGAGTCATTTAATAATTTTCCAAACACGTGTCGGATAATACTATTTTAATTAATATCTCACATTTATTATACATAACACTTACAAAGAATTATATACCTTAAATAATGCACTTTCGAATGGTTGCCTTTGGTTATATAATTCCCGACATGAATTATACGCGTCCGTTTTCATACGGAATATATATTGCATACTTGTTTTATCATTTCGTTTATTTTATTTGGCCAACGACCGAAATTTTATAATTTGAAATTGAGTCTTTTTATTAGTAAGTCTTGTCGATGTAACTATCCATCGGAAAAACCCCAAAACTTATACCTCCCTAAATGAATGGAGCATTACCGTTAGGATTAATTGCAACTTCGCGATCGCGACAAGATGTTCATTGACGCCACGTGGTTATTAGATTATTCGATTATTGCCTACGAGCAAGGTGAGTTCATAGCCTCGCATTTAAATCTTTTTATGTTTTAAAAACCCGCGAGGGAGATACATGCTTGTTTTAGAAAATCGAACACAGGTGATTTTATTATGTGAACGTTGCTATGAGTGTATTGTTGTGGCCCTTCCTTCATGAACCGTCAATCACCGCTAACCGGTGAACGCTAATGCAATTATAATAGATCTATTTTGGCCTAACGACCTGTCTGGCGTGTGTACCTGATGAGGGCATACGGAGACATATTGTATTTAGTATTGGGAGTGTTATCACTCCGGGTTGGGCACAGTTAAGGTTCGGTTTGTGGCTCTAGCATCGTTGTGATTGTTCTATGAACTAAATGTTTTGCTATGCTTGTGTTCAAAATGATTGTTTATAAACTCTATGAATTCACTCAACGTTTTCGTTGACTTTTTAGCATGTTTATCTCAGGTATATGCTTGCTAGCTTGGATGGGATGGTATGCGGATATCGAAGGACGTGGACTTGGTGAACTTTGCACATATGATAAAATGTTTTCTTTTAAAGAAACTTAAACATGTTGTGGATTATTTTGAAATGAGTTTTTATAAAGTTATAGGGACCTTGTAACTCTGATCTTTTTAATAAAAATGGGATGTAGTTTACCGTGACTCGTGAGCTTATATTATGAAGTAGCACCCCAATGTTGTATTCTGCTGCGTTGTAAATTTGAGGGTGTTACACAAAAGAAAAGAATCACTGAAGATCCCTCCAATTCTAGGCAAACTGACTTAGTTTTTGTTAAATCTTTAGTTGATGATACCATTGTGTCTATTCCAGCGGTGGAAAGACCTTGGTTAACTAAAGCTGAAGGATTCAAATTGCCTAATCATAATACTGGTATAATCCTTCCTCCTGGGTGTTAAATGAAAGTAACTGATCCTTCAGCTACTATTACTAACTCTTCAACAACTGAGTATAATTCAGCTGATGAATCTTCAGTTTGCAGCACCCTACTTACTTCACCAGAGAAACTTGCTGGTACTGATTCCATATTAGGACCAAAGACTATCTAATCAATTTTGAAGTCTAATTCCACATTCAAAGCTGAAAATTTAAAGGGTGTCACCATAAATTAACCATCCCCGGTTCCTGTTAAGGTCAACAAAAATGTTTCGGCTTCAAAGAACAATTCAGCTCCTACTAGTAAAATGAAGAATGTGAAAACTAAAGATGACTTCCCTTTGTCTATTGTAATGAAAGAACCAAATGATCTAAAATTACAAATTAGCAAAAATCAGCCATCTTATTCTAGAAATAACAAACCACAACAGGTTCCCCAAAATGCACTTCAAAACAAATACAAAACATAATTCAAAAGAATTGTGAACTTTGTAGATTAAACAATCATCTCTCTAAGAATTGTTACACAATTCTGTTTTGTAAGAAGTGTGAGAGAACTGATCACAGAACTTGTGATCATCCTGAATACATGTCCTCCATGAACATGTCTCAGCATCTCAAAGGTCAAGGTAGATCTTCTTTAAAATCCAAAACCTCAAGACCATCAAAACCCTTCCTTCCTTGCATACACTGTGGGTTTAATGATCATCTGTCTGATGATTGTGTAAACTATCCTATATGTGATATCTATGGAAGTTATGATCATGATACACATGGTCATAACAGGGTCATTTCTCTAAGAAGAGGAATTAAACCAAAAAAACCCTGAACATGTCACAAAAAGTTATGAAACTTGTGGTAGCACAGTTCATACCACAACTGATCACAATGATATTGAGTGGTTTAAAAGGGGTGAAGCACTTCAAGCTAAGAAAGCTAAAGCATTCCAATCCAAATCATCAAATGCTATAAGATCTAAGACTCCCATTAAAAGGTGGGTTTCAAAGCAAAACTAACCATTTAACTTATTTGTGTAAAATGACATCAGGAAACCCATCTAGTACCTGGACAGTGGATGCTCAAGGCATATGACTGGTGTCAAAAGCTATCTACACAAATATGTAAAACAACCAGGACCTAAAGTGGTGTTTGGAGATGACTCAACTTGCATTACTGAAGGATATGGTTCTATTAAATGTAGTGGTATAGTTTTCACAAAAGTAGCATTTGTAAATGGTCTCAAATATAATTTAGTTAGCATCAGTAAACTATGTGATGCTAAATATATTGTTCAGTTTGATGAGAAAAGAGGATCAATCTTCAACTCTAACAAAGAAATTGTTATGATTTCTCTAAGAGTAAGTGATGTTTATGTTCTTGACATGACATCTTCTGCACAAGAATCCTATTTCTTTGCCAAAGCTACTAAAAATCACAACTGGATTTGGCACAAAAGACTTGCTCATTTAAACTTCAAAACAATCAACCAACTGGCAAAACAAAATCATGCTATTGGTCTTCCCTCACTTGTCTACTCAAAGGACAAACCATGTTCATCATGTGAAAATGGAAAGCATCATAAAGCCAGCTTCAAAACAAAACATACATCTTCTATCAAGAAATGTCTTCATCTTTTTCACATAGATTTATTTGGACCTATAACTCCTAGGTCCATTAAAAATGAAAAGTATACCTTTGTCATTATTGATGAGTACTCAAGGTACACTTGGGTATACTTCCTGAAGAAGAAAAGTCAAGCACCTGAAACCATTATGTCTTTCATCAAAATAGTTGAAAATCAAAATGACATCAAAGTCAAACAACTCAGAACTGACAATGGTACTGAATTTAGAAATAGCATTCTTGTCAACTTCTGTGATGAAAGAGGTATCTTACAAAACTTTTCCTCTCCATACACACCTGAACAAAATGGTGTTGCTGAAAGGAAAAATAGGATTCTCATAGAAGCTGCAAGAACAATGCTTTTAGGATCTGTCTTTTCAAAACAATATTGGACTGAAGCTGTAGCCACTACATGCTACACTCAAAACAGGCCCACCATTGTTAAAAGACATCTCAAAACTCCCTATGAATGTGGGAGAATTACAAACATTGACTTCCTTTATGTCTTTGGATGTCCAGTTTGCATCTATAATCATAAAGATTATTTAGAGAAGTTTGATGAAAAAGCTGATGATGGTTATTTCCTTAGATACTCACTTGTTTCCAAAGCCTTTAGAGTCTTCAACACAAAAAAACAACAAACTAAAAAAACCTATCACATCACATTTGATGAAAGCACTAATGTTATCAAATTCATAAAACCTTCAGTTGACAACATCAACATTGCTGAATCTGAAAGATACCCACCTGATGAGTATTTTCATCCTTATGAACCTTCTCAGAGGTATCAAATAAACTGAAGTCTCATCTGACCAAAATGGTCAAGCTGATCAAAATGATCATCCTGTTTAAGCTGATGCTATCTTATATGATAATCAGTCTGAACACTCAAATCATAACAATGATAATCATATCATTGATAACTTCCCAAACATTAAAGATGTTTAGATCTCTGAACCAATTTCCTCTTCAACTGAGGATACTTCAGCACATGATGCAATTCCAAATCCTACTGGTCCCTCATCCATCCTATCCATGGCCTTTCCAGCTCCTCAAGACAGATGGTCTCAGGACAAACATATTGAGCTGGTTAATATAATAGACAATCCAGGAGCTGGAATGCTTACTAGAGCCATGGCTAAGGAACTTAGTGCTGCTTCAGCTCATGAATGTCTATTTGTACATTTTCTATCTGAAGAAGAACCTAAAAAGGTCTCTGAAACATTTAAGCATCCTGGATGGGTTGATGCCATGCAAGAGAAACTAAATCAATTTGCCAAAAACAAAGTCTGGACATTGGTTCCTGCAGCTTATGGAAAAACCATAATTGGCTCTAAATGGGTATTCAAAAATAAAAGGGATGAAACTGGCATTGTAATAAAAAACAAGGCAAGGCTTGTAGCTTAAGGCTATAATCAACAAGAAGGTATAGACTATAATGAAACCTTTGCTCTAGTTTCAAGACTAGAAGCAATCAGGATCTTTCTTGCCTTCGCCACCTACATGAACTTCACAGTCTATCAAATGGATATGAAAAGTGCTTTTCTAAATGGAAAGCTGAAAGAAGAAGTTTATATTAAACAACCTCCAGGTTTTGAGAGCAGTGAGTTCCTCAACCATGTTTGCAAATTGGACAAAGCTTTTTATGGACTTAAGCAAGCTCTAAGAGCATGGTATAAAACTCTCAACCTTTCTTACTGAACACAAATTTGTAAGAGGAAAGATAGACAACACATTGTTTGTCTACAAAACTCAAACTGATGTGATTCTAGTGCAAATCTATGTTGATGATATTATTTTTGGGTCCACCAGCACAAAGTTGTGTAAACAGTTTGCAAAACTGATGACTTAAAAATATGAAATGAGCATGATAGGTGTCCTCACCTATTTCCTTGGATTTCAGATTAAACAATCTAAAAGAGGCATTTCAATCAATCAAGGAAAATATGTCAATGATCTGCTGAAAAAGTATGACATCAATGGTTCATCAGTAAAAACACCAATGGTACCCCCTAATAACTTAGGACCTGATCTCAATGGCAAAGCTATTAATGAGACTCAGTAAAGAGGTATGATTAGATCATTGATGTACCTAACTGCAAGCAGACTTGACATTCAATTCTCTACTTGTCTTTGTGCATGATATCAAGCAAATCCTAAGGAATCTTACCTTATTGCTGTTAAGAGAATTTTAGGTACCTAAAAGGTACTCCAAGTCTTGGTCTTTGGTATCCTAAGTGTTCAGGTTTTAACCTAAAAGGATACTCAAACTCTGACTATGCTGGATGCAACATGGTCAAGAAAAGCACTTCAGGTGCTTGTTAGTTGCTAGGAGGCAAAATTATGTGCTAGAGTGCTAAAAAGCAATAATTTTTAGCTATGTCCTCATCTAAAGCTGAATATATAGCTGTAGCTAGATGTTGTGCCAACATACTATGGATGAAAAGTCAACTCAATGACTATGACATCATATATGAAAAGGTACCAATTTTTTGTGATAACACAAGTGCTATTGCAATATCAAACAATCCAATTCTGCACTCAAGAACAAAGCATATTGATATCAGATATCACTTTATCAGAGATCATGTTCTTAAAGGGGACATTGAATTACATTTCATTCCCACTCAATATCAACTTGCTGATATCTTCACCAAGCCTCTAGATGAACCAACTTTCAAAAGATTAATTTATGAACTAGGTATGCTGAACATTGATACAAAACCTAAACCTTCATAACTGAATGTCATTAATGAAGAAAACTGAAGGTTCAGCTCCTCATCCAAAACTGAACAAATTTTATTTGTTGTGTCAGTTCAGTCTTTGTATATAACCTTTAGCTTGCTCGAGTGAAGTAGCTAAGCAATCACATATATCTTATTCATGAATTTGCATGAGTATGTGTGGTTTTGTCTCCTTCGCTGGAGCTTTGGTATTGGTCACATCAAGAACTAAACAAAAACTGATGTATTCTCTTCAGTTTAGTTTTCACCTTAATCTAACTCTTCAGCTTTCTCGAGTGAAGTAACTAAGAAATCACATATGTCTCATTCATGGATTTGCATGAGCATGTGTGGTTTAGTCGCCTTCGATGGAGCACTGGTGTTGATAAAGATCACTTATATCAGTTCAACATATTACAACATCAAACCTGAACCTAGTTCGGCATTCTCAAAACATCAATCAAAAGGTCAGTTTTAAAAGCAAAAGTGATTTTCAAAATTAATATTATTTTCTCTAAATGATTTCTTATAAAAGAAATTATTTACTTTTAATATTATTAAAAAGGGATATCCAAACGTTAACATGACCTCACCTTGTCTCACCTACTTTTACAGTCAAACATACGGCTCTTCATTGTTCTAGGTGTCAGAAAGCACTTTTGCTAACTTTCATTAAATGCAAAGTTTAGTCTTCATGTAAAATCAAACCCTAAAACATTCTCACAAATTGTTAACTTCCAAATGGCAGTTAACAATTCTTCAAGAAGTTTTTTAAACTTCACAAATCATATAAACAAATCAACCATTTTCACAAATCACTTTTCAAAGACACATAAACACACACAAAAAACCAATCAAAATAATAAAAACCTCCAAAACCCTAATAACAAAAATGGCAGAATCATCCAATCCAACCCAAATCCCTTCACAACAAGAACATATCCCAAAGCAAGAACAAGACACCCAACAACACGATAGACTTGCGAGTTCCAATCCCTTTGAACCTGCAACTCAAGTTGAATTCAACATTGATGAAATAACTTTCAATGCCAACAATGAAGTTGCACTGCTGTATCCTTCACACACAATCAGAGTACTTCAAAGTTGTCTCTGACTTCATCTCAAAATGTTGTCTAAAGGAAGCATTCACTAGAGCACCTAACCAATATAAAGAATATTTGTCTGAGTTCTGGTATACTGCCAAAACTCTCAAAAACTCCAAAATATGGTTCTCAAATCATACAGGGGAATATTAGAAGAAGTAGGTATCACTACCTTTAGAAATGCAATTAGGGCCAATTACTTGTCTTACTCAAATGAGTATGCTGAAACACCATCCCTAGAAACTATTAAAGAATGGTTTCCAACCATTGGGTATAGTGGGGAGGTTAGGGCCAAAGGAACTCTCAAAATTGGTTTTCTTCCTCCTAGGTAGAGGCTGCTGATGGGCCAAATAATTCAATGCTTAGGAGGAAAGACTGGTGGGTTTGACCAGATCTCAAACAAGGATGCTACCATTCTATACTGTCTTGTAAATAGGGTTGAAATTGATTATGCTAGGTTGATTTAGGAAGATTTACTCCACAAGCTGAACAAGAAAACTAGGGAAAAAGTTTTTCCTTATCATAGGTTTATATCCCTCTTATTAGAATACATGATGGAAGTATATGGAAATAACGAGGTTACTCTGAACCCTACTCAAATCTTTAGTATTCATAACTGGATACTGAAGAAAAACCAACCTGAATGACCTCCCTTCACTGATCATATGTTGGCCATATGTAATGCAGATGAACTAGTGAAATTCAAAGCTCCCAAAACCTCCTCAAAAGATGAGAAGGTTCCCCAAGGCAAAAAGCCTAGAGCTAAATTTGGATGAAAAAAGGGAATTCCTATTTTATATAACCATCCTCAGTGTAAGATAGAGGCAACCAAAGGTGTCTCCTCCTCTAAAGGGGACACTGGATCCCACACTGCCCATTTAAGAAAAAGAAGTCCAGTTTGGCCAAGGACACAACCCCAAGCCAACCTCCAGCTTCTACCCCTGTAGTTGCTGGACTGCATAAAGAGGACCAGCAAGCAACTGGTGGCTCAACATCTTTAGGGGCCACCAGTGAAGATAGAGCCAACCCTCAGCTCAGTAGTGGTATGTCAGCATTTATTCATACTAAACCTATTTATTCAGCTTCTACCATTATTCACTCTGAGTCTGCATCGGGACATGATACTTCAGCAGATTTCACAGCTAAAGTTGATCTTGGCAAATCTGCTCCTAATGACCGCATATCTAAACAACAAGGTATAGATAAAGGAACCCAAAACTATTCACTTGATCATGCATTTGCAGGGACTAAGCTAATAGTTCTTGTAGATAAAACCAAATCTGCTAGAGATGGGTTGAAAACTGCCCACACTAAAACATGTACAAATTTAGAAACCAACAAGGCTGAGAAGGATGTTAGATTTGGAGATGAAGAGTTCAACACCTTGATCACTTGCTTTCTATATATATATATATATATATATATATATATATATATATATAATACATATATAAATAAATCACAAATATCAATAATAGAGAGATAAAAATTCAGTAAGGCTTTTAAAAGGAAATTTGCTTTTACCCAAAGCAAAATCCTAAAAAACCTTCCCGGGTCGTGTCCCGACGAGGCGTGAATGGAGAATTGAGTTTAAGTTCATGATCACGCGTTTGAAGAAAGTAATTAAGGCTAAAATACTAAAAACGATAACGGGATTTATCCCGTTCTTTAAAAACCTAAATTCTACAAATTTAACCCTAAAAATGCAAATTTAATTTTTAACAATCCTAAATGATAAAATGAAATTTAAAAAAAAAGAATTATATTTTATTAACTTTTAAATTTTTTATTATAAATTAAAAACTAATTTAATCTAAAAAATTCATAAAATAGCAAACAATTTTATAAAAATTCGGGAAAATTATGAAAGATACTACAAGTTGATAAGAATCTAAGAAAAATACAAACTCATGTGCAGCTTATAGCAATAAGCTGCAAAACAGCTTATAAGAGCTTATAGCTCAAACTGAAAAGTGGGCTTAAGAAATAAATTATGCAAGGGTATAACAGATGGCCCTACTGGTGCTAATGGTTAAGAGAGTGTGTGTTAAATGCTTTGGGTGTGCAAAGGGGGAGGTCACAGGTTCGACCCCTGTGACCTCTCTTTTTTTAAAAACATTTTATTTATTTATTTTCTTTTTAAAACTTGTAAAATAAGCAAAACTGATTAACTTTAACAAAGCAACTTTTTATAAAACTTAAAAATAAGCCAAATATAAGCTAGATTAAGTGACAGAAAGGCTTTTTTAAACACTAAGACCAAAGGGAAACTGTTTAGCTTTTTTATAACCAAATAAGCTAACAAAAAGCAAATGAGCTTATGACAGCTTAACACCTACTCCTAAATAGCACTAAGGATCAAAAATTAAGCAAAAACAAATAAGCTAACAAGCCTAAAAGACAGATTCACTTAAAGGCTTTTAAACTTAAATTCCTAAACTGAAATTGCTAAAAAGCTTAAATAAGCTCTAACCTAAACTAATTTAAGCTAAAAGGTCCTAAATCTAACCTAATAAGCAGGACTAAACATAAATTAAGCAATTCCAATAAGCTACAAGCTCAGAAAAGCAAATAGCAACTTTGGTCAAAACCTATTAACCAAACAGCCAAAGGGGGCACTTTCTAGCTTATTTTTAAGCTAGTAAATAGATCCTTATGGCTTAATGACTTATATGCAGCTCAAGCTTATCCTATAAGCTACAATAATCAACAATTAAAAAGGAGTTTGAAATACAAATAAGCCATGAAAAAGCTTGATGAAAAAGGCTGATTACTCAAAATGCACTCTTTTTGGTTTTCTTTAAAAGACAACTTGGCTTTTTGCAGCCTCAAAATAAGCTAGTAAAAGGAGTTCAAATCACAAAATAAGCTGAAACAGATTAATTACATACTACAAACTACTTATGCAAACAAATTCAAAACCTAAATCTAACTTTAACTTAACTAAAAATGAGATTGAAAAGTGGGCTTTTGAAAACTTAAAAAAATTGAAGATGCACTTGACAGAATATGGGTAACTTTTACAAATCAATAGTAATTTTGACCAATACTTATCTACTGCATTTTCACAACTAAAACAACACCAAACCAATGCTTAAAAACAGTTTTCAAATGACTTATCAAATAAGCTATTAAAATATGTTTTAACACCACAGGTTTAAACACCTATTAGACAAAACCTAAAAACTCACTTTTAAACTTTAAAAACTTTTAAAAACAGCTAAAACAACTTTAAAAGGCTAGTTCAAGTTGGCATAGTGACCCAAACAGTTTTAAAACTGATTTTGACCCACTTTGCCTACTTAACCCAAACACCCCTTTAAATTAATGAAAACTATTTTGAGCTTAAGACAGACTTTGAAAACTTATGAAAAGCACAGACACATTAAGCATAAGGTAAATTGAAGACAAGTAAGCAATTAAAACTCAAGAATAAGCACTTAAAATAAGCCAACAAGAATAAGCAGTTTTAACTAAAAAGTGGCAGTTATAATGAAAACTTTAGACAAATTAGACTTAATCAACAAGCAAGTAACAATAAGCATTAACAAACATAAATAAGCAGAAATACACATGAAATAAGTAGATAATAAGCATAAATAAGCAAATGAACAGTAAAATGCTAAAAATGGAAATTAAGAACTCACAGGTGGTCCTTAGCTTTTGGTTAAGAACTTAACACCCCAAAACCAGTCCTAATGCTTCCCATGAAGCTCTAAACCATGGCCATCTACAATAAACCATGCTCTATTGCTTTTGACAGATTTTTGAGTGATTTTAAGTGAAAAAGGACTTAAGACACTATAAGCTATGGACAAGCTTATAATGTTTAAGTAAACAGCTTAAGTGAAATATAAAAGAGCTTTTGTGAGCTTATAAAATGTTTTTAAGACATAAAGTGCAATAATCATTAAAAAAAAAATTTAACATAAAAACTCAATTTTCATTAAACTTAATAAAACAGTACAAGGCTTAAAAAACAGTACAATAAGCTAAAAAAGACTTAAATATAAGCTTAAAAGAAAACTAGATGCCTTCAAAGGCTTACAAGGTCCTATTTATACTAAAGTCTTCAAAATATTGGGGATTCTCTCTATGATTCTTCTGTGAGTGATCCAAGAGGTGTGCTTGTTGTGTGAGTAAGTCCCAAAGTCCATCAAAGCCGTCCATCTTGAGTGCTCTCCAAGGGGATGATCTCAACCCTTCAATTTTTTGTCTTCTTCTCTTGCAACCAATGGTGTTTAAGAGAATTGCCAAGGTGGAAATCATGTCCGTGAAGTGGGGTTTAGTGGGAAGGGGATGGTTTTGTCATAGGGTGCAAAGGTTTTGGGGAAAAGGGTATAGTGAAAGTGACCTGGGAACAGTGAGGAATGGGTTTTGGGGATTTTTTTATATTTGTTTGTCTGGGGTGTGAGTTGGCAACAGGTGTTAAATTTATGGTAGGAAAAAGGATTAAAATGGAGTAGGGTGATTAGGGTTAAAAGGGTGATTAGGGATGAAGATGATGAACAGTGGAGGAGGGGTTTTTGGCGGGTTATTAGGGTGAAGGGTGTTTTATAATGTTGTTTGACCAAGTAAAGTTAGGGTTGACTGGGGGTTAAAAGGTTTAACGGGCGTTAGCCTGTTTTGGGTAAGGACTGACACCGTTAGTCCTTAAGGACTAACGGTGTAATAGTTAAGGACCTGTTGTGAAAAGATTTTAACAGTGGTAGTGTAGGGCTGTTATGTGTTAATGGTAGTTTAGGCTTTGGGCTAGTTTCATTGATTTGGGCCTTTTTATTGATTTGGGCTTTTTTTAACTTTAAGCTTATGTAAGTCTTCATATAATTGCTTAATGGGTTGTCCCGGACCATTAGATGGGTGCGGGTTGGTCCATTAAGTATTTCTTTAGTTTCAGCTTCGACTTTGACTTTTGACTTTGTCGTGGTTGACTTTTTGGTTGACTTTGACTTTGACTTTGACTTTTCACGCTCTTTCTATTCCTGTGCTTGGTTTTGGCTTCGTTTTTGTCCTTTTTCTAAATATCCGTTCATGCACAACACAAATAGCAAAACAAGCATATATTTGGCATTTTATGTTTGTTTTTTGTCATGTAGGCTCGTTTTTATAGGTAAAAGGTATGTGTAATTAAGCACATACCAGTTTTTCTATTTAAAAGTCATTTTATGTATGAACTATGCATGAATTCATACCACGATTTAGGTAAGTTTTAGAAAACAAATCAGTTTGTAAGAAAAAGTATTATTAACGTATTTGTTACAAAAAGCACAAGCTTTGCTTGAATGTAACAAAATATTAAACAGCCCATAACGGATAAACAAAAGTAATGCTACTAACCTTAATGCATGACTTCAATATAACCCCAATGTATCCTTCGCAACTGTGCTTAAATGACCTCACTGAAAAACATTGCATTTAAAACGTCAACATAAAGTTGGTGAATTTCATAGGATAAATAACGTGTCAAGCAGGACCGCAATACTTCCCTGAGAAATAATGCAAACATGATGCAGACATCACAAATGAATTTACGTTTTCCTACTCATGACAACCGGAAACTCGCCATAATGAATACAATATATAGATAAATATTGCCTACATTGCCCGTGATGATGTTCAAATCAACCCTTAACATCCATAATCCGACATGAAATACGTTCGTTAACCTGGTGATATAGCTAGTCACCCAACGGGAATTCCATCCCAATAGATCTATTTAAAATCATCTCGCGCATCACCTAATGTAATCCACGACTACCCAATATATGTAATTTAAACATTTCATGATATCAATGCACAGTGGGTTATCTCTACATAGGCAATAACGTATTCATGGATAAAATGTACACTTGCTCCAATTAGTAAAACGTTGCATATGTTTCTCACCCAAAACTTATAAAAGTCTGATTAAAGAACAAACGTGGGGCTAAGAACTCACCTCATAGAATTTGAACAGAGTATAACACACTACTGATAAAGCGTCACGATAAAGACTGAATGCCACCTTAATTAAGTTTAGGTCTATAAGAAGACTCTAAGTCATACATACAGAATAGTACACACAATACAATGACCACAACATACTTGTATTGAATTCTGATAAATCATTGATGTATTTAGGATATAACAAAAGGTTTTGATCTTTTATAATTAACAATGTACTATCTTTTGGGCTATCATTAAGTATAAAGGTCATGACAGTAAGTTTGATGGGAGTCTAGGACACTTAAATCGTAAATCCAAACTCGTCAATACATACTCGAAGAGGCCTCAATACCAGTATAAAATTCGCCTACTAATATGAGCACTTTGTAGTTTAAGAAATGTATTTAAATCATAAGGAAAAATGTATTGAATAGAAAATTAAAAATAGATTTAAAGAACTAGTTTTGATAAATAAGTAAGTTATAAACTTTAACTGTACGTATCAGATTCGTTTCTTAACAAAACACTTATTCCGGAGTCTATGTTTATCTAATAAACTCTACTTTTCAAAATATAAAGTTATTTTAACCACTTTTTTATCAATAATAGTTTATACTCAATATGGAACAAATTAAGGTTTTAATGAAGTTTTTGAATATGTTTACATAATATAGTTCATAAAACAAGCATAACAAGGTATAGATCTGATCTTGGCATGCATATTAAAGTATAAAGTATAGAGGATGATAAAGGAAACCATTGTTTGAAGATTATAACAACACTTAACGAAGTTTTTTTCAAAAATCAAAATCCAAAAGTTCCAAGATTAACTTAAAAAACCCCCCACTTTTTTTTTTTTCTTGCAAAATCTTTTCCAAACTTAACCAAAATCTTCAAATCTTCTTATAACTCCTTATGATGAAATAGAACACTATATGATCATGAAAAAAAAGCAATGGATTGCTTCTTGAAGGTGTTTTTGAGCCGTAGCTATAATGGAGTGAAAGGAGGTTTTTTGATTTTTTCAAGTAAAGAGAGAAGTGTAGATTGTGTATTCTCTTAACCCTTGCACGTCCTATTTATACTAGCAAAGATCCTTAGCATATTCCTTGTCCTTTGACCCTTTGCAAGTTGTTCAAATGGTAATAAGCCCGATGTTTTGAGAAACAATGGGTTGGTTTTGGCTAGTCATAGCATCAAGTGGTGAAAGGTTCATGCAATGAAGGTTCCTATTGATGTCATGGTGACCAAAGGCCTTCTAGATGGCTTATGTACACGTTTTTAAGGTTTAGGGTAGGATATGTATGCATTTGTTCATTTATCTAGTGTATATATGTATATATAAAGCCTAAAGTAACATATGTTTAATTAAAAGTATAACTTGCATATGTAAATGTATAATTTCAATTCTTTAACATGAAATGTCTAATGTGATAAATAATAGAGTTTAATTATACTTTAAGTATTGATTTTTCAAATTGTGGGTATTCGATGAAGCGTAGATAAATTAACGTGCTTCCGGGAAGGCTTAAACGCACTTTATCGCGAAACGTAAACATTTTACGTAACCAACAAAAATAAAATGTGCAATGTTGATAATTATCCTCTTAATAATCATATAACACTTGATTGATGACAACATTTAATCGTTTAATGCCCGATTACATTGTATGATCATTTTTAGTTTACAGCATTTAACTAACTTTACAGTTATGAGCAAACGCGTAAAACCCTAAAAATAAGTTTTGCATTACATAAATGCGTACAATGACCTAAGTTACGAGGTGTTATAGTCTTCCCCCGTTAAATGAGCCTTGTCCGCAAGGCTTATGACATGGCACTTGTCGATGGTGCGTCTTGGTAAGAGTGTGGATATTTCTTCCTTGAACTGTTACTTCACAGATCCCAGAAAACTCAGGCCCCGCCTAGAGTTCCATCGAACCTTGACAATTGGGACTCGGCTTCGTCTCAATTGTTTGACTTCACGATCCATGATTTCAACCGGCTCCTCAACGAAATGAAGATTTTCATCCACTTGGAGTCCTCACCAACTGCACGACTAATGGAACGTCATAATAACAATTCTTCTTTAAGTTGGATACATGAAACTTATTTGACCCTGCTTAGCTCTTGAGGAAGCTCAAGCTTGTAAGCAACGGCTCCAACCTTTTTCAACACCTTGAAAGGTCCGACATATCTGGGATTTAACTTCCCCCGTTTGCCAAAACGTACGACCCCTTTCTAAGGCGAAACTTTAAGCATAAAAAACTTTTGTCCCAACTTGAAACTCCACTTGGCTTTACGCTTTAAGTTGGCGTAGCTCTTTTGTCGATCGCGAGCGGCTTGCATCCTTTGCTTGACTTGAATGATTCTCCTCTCTCCCTCCGTTTTTTTTTGCACTAATTCTGGACCAGTGAGTTGAACTTTTGGCCAACCACATGCCCACAAACAGATGAACGACATTTTCGCCCAAAAGTGCTTCAAAGGGTGCACAGCCTATTGCTAGCGAATAACTGATATAATATGAAAACTCGACCAAAGCAAATGTTTTAACCCACCCATTCCAAAGTCGATTTACGCAAGCACGTAGCATATCCTCGAGATTTTGGATAGTCCTCTCACTTTGTCCGTCATTTTCAGGATGATATGCCGTACTCAATATCTAAACTCCCGTACCCAAAGCCTTCTGAAGTGACTCCAGAAATTTGATGAGAATCGGAGGGTCACGACACAAAAATTGAAACAGGTAAAAAAAAAATTTCCCCAAAATGCATCGGACTTAACCTCCTTTAAGGTACATCTCGCCAGTTTATCCAAGGGATCCGTTTCCTCATTGGCATAAAAAATGCAGACTACGTAAGCAGAAAAAATAAAAAAAAATTTCTTCAGTCGGATCAAAATCGATTACCCAAAATAGGTGTCAAACCCTGCGCTGTACTTAGGAAGCTTTGTGACAAAATCCATCGTGATGTTTCCCACTTCCAATCAGGATATATCGGTTGCACTAAAACAAACACCGATGGTCTCTTGTGTTATCGGCTATGACCTTAGCACATGTCAAATACTTGCTAACATAGGTGGCGATGATTGCCTTCATTTGGGGGCCACCAAGTATAGCTTCTTTGTGTCCTTGGTAAACATCTTGTCAAGAAACCCGGATGTATTGAGTATTATTATTCATGGATCTCGTGCATGATTAACAGTCCGAAAATCGCCATAACATGGAAACCAACCCAGCCATTGAACATAGAGTTCCATCCTACCGCTTCCAACTTTTCTGTTTTCTGAATTACTCCGATCATTTGAATTCTCAACTAACATACCTCCAACATCCGTCCTTCTTGATGTCTCCATTTTCTTGCTTCTTCTGTCGGGCGTTCAGGATTGTTTTATTGAAAGCAGATCCAAGCCGATAACATTACTAAGGCCCGAACTCTTAGTGTTCTCGTTCCTTCTCTCAGAGCATAAAACAACAATTCGCCTTCCCTGGAGATAACGAATTCACATCGTAATCACTCAGCAACTCTAAACCAGCGACGTTGCCTTCATATTTAATCCTGTCGATCAAGAACGTGTTGTAAACTCTTAATCAGTGAAACACTGTGCACTTGGTCCCGTACAGATAGTGCCTCCACACTTAAGCGAACACTACTACCACCAGGAGTTTCAAATCCATGTGTTGTATAGTTCTTTCTCATGAATTTTAATGACGTGATGCATAAAAGAAAACACCTTTTCTCTTGCATCAACACATAAATTGCGCCCAAACCCTTCTTTGAAGCATCACAGTATGCGATAAAATCTTCGCTTCCCTCAGGTAAGGCTAGGATTGGTGCACTGCACAGCTTCTGCTTCAATAGTTGAAAAGCTGTTTCTTGTTTATCACTCCAATCAAACTTGACACCTTTCTGGTTAGTTTTGGTCATTAATTTTTGCATCTTTGTGAAAACCCTTCGATAAATCTCTATAATACCGGCCAAGGCCCCCAAAAATTGGCGAAACTCTGTTTTTGTGTTTTAAGGAGACCGCCCATCCTGATAGATCAATCTTGGCAGGGTCCAACGTGAATACCTTGACCGTCAATCACATTCCCGAGTAATGTACTCTGGGATCCAAATTCACACTTAGAGAACTTGGTCATACCATCTTCCTTCTAAGCAATTAAGATTTGCCTAAAGAAGCCCTATCATGTTTCCTTCTTACTTTTTGGAGTAGATCAAGATGTCATCGATGAAGACAATTACAAAACTTGTCCAGGTAACGGTTTACACACCCGGTTCATAAAGATCCATGAACACGGCTGGTGCATTAGTAACCAAAAGGCTATGACTTCGAATCATAGTGACCGTAATCGAGACTAATGCAGTCTTGAGGATGTCTTCTTCTCGAACTCTCAACTGTATACCCCACCTCAGATCGATCTTAGAATAAATACTCGACCCTTTGCAAGCTGGTCCGAATAGGTCCAATCTTGGGAGTGGGTACGTTTCTTTTTACCCGTCAAATTGTTCAATTCTCTGTAGTTGATTACACATCCGGAAAGAACCATCTTTCTCCTTGACCGAATATGACGTGAGCTCCCCAAGGTGCGGAAACTTGGGTCGTATGAAGCCCTTGTCCCCGAATTCTTGTAGTTGCTTCCGCTAATTCCTTTCATATCTCGACGGTGCTAATCTATAAGGTGTCCGTGCAAGGTGCATCAAGCACAGGGTACCAAATCGATTCTAAATTCCACTTGTCGAGTGGGTGGTATACCCGCAAGTCCTCGGGAAAAAACTTCAAGAAATTTCCCGAACAACTGGCATGTCTTCAGTCGCTTCCCTGTGACTTATCTTTTTCCTTGGTGGCGTTGATATTTGCATAAGAAAACGTGACATCCCTTTGCTAAATACTCTTGAGCTTTAGACAACGAGATGATGCACAATCAAAGGAAAAAAAAGAAACAGGTCCCCTGTGTTTGTTGCTGCTATCCGACACCTCGAACGATTAAAATTTCCGTCACCAAAAGGAATAGAACGATCTTTTTCCGCACATACATAAGGCATGGTATTTTGCCAACCAATCCATACCAAATGAATACGTCAAAACTACCTATTCTACGCAATAGGTCTATGTTGAAAGATGATTTAAGAAGTTTAACGTACAACCCCTAATAATAGATGTTTAAACCCAACAATTCGCCCGTCGGCTATTCGAACATCGTAATCATGATCGAAGATGCAGTTGGAGTGATAACAATTCGAAGCTAAAATGTAGTAGATACAAAACTCCTCTCGTCACCAGTATCAAATAAAATAAGATTACATAGTCGATTGTTTAGGAGAAACGTACCCTAAACGACATTGTTTCGGGTTTGCCCCTGTATTTCCCACAGCATATACCTTTTGTCGAGCCGTTGGCATTTCCATCCCGATTACCCCTGATTGTTGTTTGTTCCTTCAATTCGGACAATCCCTCTTGATATGTCCCGTAGACAACCACATTCAAAACAACCATTGCCCCTTGATTAGCCCCAAAGGTTGCATTTTTTGGGAAGTCTGCAGTCACGAGATAAGTGACCAAATCGGTTGCACTTGTGGCATCTTGAAGCACAAGGACCGTAGTGGTGATAGTTACACTTAGAACACCAAGGTCTAGGTCCTTCGTATTGTCCCCTGTCAACATTCCCTGCGGCATAGGCCCTTCCGGTGTTTTGCCTCTTGTTTGCTTGCTGAATCTGGTTGTTCCGGGCAGAGTTCCACAGGCTTTTCTTTTGTTATCAACCAGACGTTCAACATAGGCCATGGTTTTTGCCCACCATTATCTCCGTAGAAAACTCAAATAACCTCTTGCATAGTTTTTGATTTGATGCTTTACGCTACCCAGTATCATATCGGGCCAAGCCAACCGATATACTCCTTTCATTTGTCTGACTCTTCCGGAAAACATTCTTGGCACAACATCAAGGCTATTCGTTGAAATCGTCGATTATAGGCCACCCAAATCGGTGCCCTTAACCTCAGATTCCACATCTCAGCCTCGATTTTCTTGATCTCGGCCCCCGGCAGATATTTATCGGGTCATCTTTACTTCAAATGTTGCCCATGGCATGCAGAGCAGTCCTCAGGAGTAAAGTGGTACTTAACATGGGAATTCACATGGTAAGATCATCGCATGCGGTGCAAGTCGCAAATTTTGACTTGACTAGCTAATGTGAATTGCTAATACTGAACACAGACTCCATCTTCTCAAACGCAATCGTAAGTCCAACAAAACTCCCTCAGTGCCCTTGAAGTTCAAGGGTTGACATTTTAGGAAGTCCGGTTAGGTGCATTTACGAGGCAACTTGCACAGCCTTCTGATACCTACTTCCCTAAGATTGGCTATCCACCATTCCTGGTTGTATCACGTGCTGTCCAAGTGCGCCGTAACACCTTCGTTAATCATGGCCTTAGTTGGGCACTGGTTGACCGAAAAGTGTGTGGTAGAGGGTTGTGACCGTGGGGGAGTTAGGTGAACTGGGGCCTTAGACCTTCGTGGTTCTTGGCCTTCCTCTGGTGCCATTTTCTTAAAACACAAGAAAACAAAACACCCTTTAGATTCAAAAATCTTAACCATAACCCGATTTATACATAATGAATAAAACGGATCATCAACACTAGTGAAATACACAAAGAGTAATTGAAATTTACAACTCGAACATTCATTCACATAAACTCGATTTCATAAAAACATATCCATTCCTTTCATATAATAACTTGGAAAATAAACATGATTGGTTTATATACAAATGACATAACAACTAGGTTACAGACCAAATAACCTACACCCATACTACCGAGATTACCCGTAAACACATAGTATGCTATACAAGATAGCTCATCAAAACACAAAAGATCTATACCTCCTGCTACTGGAATAACCCATAATACTTAACAGGCTGCATAGCATAGCTACACATAACCAAAATCTAGGAACAACTACCAGCCTCCTCTGGTGCATCGGGCTGTGCCGGACCTTCTGCGGGTCCCTGCTGCCTCTGAAACTCAGCCATCTGTGTCTGTAGCCCCTTTAGCAAGCTTTTATGCCATAGTCAACTGAACTTGTCTCTGGTGTCTGCTCCTAATCCCAGAAATCAATGCACGCGTCCCTACCGTATAACGTAGTGCCAAAACATAGAACATTAATCGTCGCTTAATTAGTTCCATAGAAAATCCCCAGGCCTCACGGGCCATCCAAGCCTCCCTCTCGACCATAACTGCTAGATGATGGTGAATAGGTCTATCACTATACAATAGGTTGACTCGGCCTCTCAGCTCAGACCGATCGTCTCGAGCATCCTCCATCAAACCATGCATGATGGTATCCCTGATCAAAAGTGGTAAGAGATCGATAATATTCCGATCTGACTCCCTCTATGGTGTGGTGCGATCTCCTCATGCTTCCACCAGACATCCCTACGTCATCCGTGATGCCATAGACTAACTCCCTAGAAATTGCGGACATCCCAGGATGTCTAGGAAGCGCACTACGATATCAAACAAAGTTGATAAAGTCTTCCCTTGCTAACAACATAATGTCTTCCCTGGCATGGCAGTACATCATGCCTAGCACAACCGCCGCATGAAGTCCCCCGACCTCGTAAATAGGGTAAGGTAGAACAAACCGAGCCTCTCTGATGAGGTAAACAACTTCGGGAATCGCTCAATCTAATGTTGGGCTAATAGGTGGAGATAGTATTATGGGGAGTGTGGAGATGGTGTTTTGGGGAAATGTGAGTATGAATAAAGAATATAGATCGGTACGATCAACCAGCTGGTAAAGCGACAACTGTAAGAGTCGACAAATAGCTAGGTGCTCCACCTCCTCATACCTCCTCATCATCCATCTCCCTATGTCAGCAGGATAGTAGGCAGTGTCTCCTCAGGATACCTCCTCATCCTCCTCCTCTGTATTCAGACATTCTTGAATATATCCCGGTGAGTCCGCATTAGGTAAACAACATCAATAACAACAAGCAGGTAACGGTTGCTCCTCAGCTTGAAAGACATGATCCTCAGGTGCATAAAAACTCCGGTACTCTGCTACCGGTACATTATGGTATGTAAATAGATGAAAGGGTGGTGCCTCCGGCCAGGCACCGTAATCCGGTGATGGGTGGCCGTCAACATCCTGTGACCCCCATGTCCTGAATATTCCAACTCCTAAGTATGTAATATATAGAAATGTTTCGGAATCGACGAATTGATAATATCCAGAAATTATAAAGTAACTTATATAAGTATGCTAATATAAGACTTAGTATTAATTTTACATACTAAATGTAAACACGAATTAATCAAATGTTAAGCACTTAGTATTTTCTAACTAACATGCAAACAAATAATTTATGCATGACCCCGAGAAAACCCCTTTTATGAATGCAATGTTTAAAAACGTTATATCCAGCAAAACATTTGAACCTTGTTTCTCTATAACCTTGCTCTTGATACCAATCTGTAACACCCCCAAAATGGACTCTCGATAAGTATCCGGGCTTGTTTACTTATAAAAAAAATCAATCAATAACACAAGATAATACAAGAACAACACAAAAAGTTGTTTAAACTGATACATTGGATAGATTTAAGTAGTTTGTTTACAAAGCCCGAAGCTTTACTTGAAATTGTTGACAAAGATTTACAGCCCATAACGGAAAAACAAAATGTAATGCGACAAAATCCTTTAATGCATGACTTCAAATAGTACACCCCAATGTATCCTCGCACCTCGTGCTTAATGACCTCCTGAAAAACATTGCATTTAAAACTTCACATAAAGTAGGTGAAATTTTCATAGGTTAATAAATGAACAAGCAGGGACCCGCAAGACTTTCCCTGTGATAATGCAACAGATTCAGACATCACAAATGTATTAAACGATTTTCCTAAGCGCATGACACCGAAACCTAACTCGACATAATTGAATACAATATATAAATATATATTGCCCTACATTGCCCGTGAGATGTTCAAATCCCTTACATCCAGTATCCGACATAATACGGTTCGTTTAACCTGGTGATAGCTAGTCACCCGAAAACGGGGAAGTCATACCCAAATAGATCTATTTATAATTCTTTCCGCGCACACATGAATTTGTAAATCCACGACTACATATATGAAATTTAACATCATGATTCAAGGCACAGTGGGTTAAATCGCTACTTAGGTCAAAACGTAATCATGATAAAATGTACACCTTGCGTCCCAATTTGTAAAAACGTGCATATGTTTCTCACCCCAAAACTAATAAGTATGATTAAAGTAATACGAGGGGCTATGAACTCACCTCAAATGAATTTGAACATAGTATATCCGACTCTGGAAAACGCGTCACGATAAAGACTGAATGCAACCAAAAAAAGTATATGTCGAATTAATGAAGACTGCTAAGCATACAGACGAATAACACAAAACACATCCACAATATATTCTAGTAGTGGAATTTTGATAAAATCTATGATGTATTTAGGATATAATAAAGGTTTTGATCTTTTATAATTAACATTGTACTATCTTTTGGGCTATCATTAAGGATAAAGGTCATGACAGTAAGTTTGAGGAGTCTAGGACACTTTAAATCGTAAATCCAGAACTCGTCAATACGTTACTCCGAAGAGGCCTCAATATCCTTTATAAAATTCCCTACTAATATAGCACTTGTAGTTAAAAATTGATATTTTAAATCATAAGGAAAAATGTATTGAATATATAATTATAAAAGTAGATTAAAAGAAACTAGTTTTGAGAAATAAGTAGTTATAACTTGAACTGTACGTATCAGATTCGTTTCTTAACAAAATAACTTGATTCCGGAGTCTATGATTATCTAATAAGACTCTACTTTTCAAATATATAAGTTATTTTAACCACTTGTTTTATCAATAATTAATAGTTTATACTCATATGAGAGAACAATTAAGGGTTTTATGGAGTTTTGAATATGTTAACATAATATTTTTCAATAAAACAAGCATAACAGTATAGATATGATCATAGGCAGCATAATATAAAGAAATTAAGAGTATAATGATGATAATGGCACCTTGTTTGGAAGATTATAGACAACAACTTAACAAGAATTTCCCCAAAAATCACAATCCAAAAGTCCAAGCTTACTTCAAAAACACTTTTCTTGCAAAATCTTTTCCAAACTTACCAAGAATCTTCAAATCTTCTTATAGAACACCTACGAATGAAAAAGAACACTTATATGACAAGAAAAATCAAGCCATGGATTTGCATCTTGAAGTGTTTTGAGCCGTGAGCTATAATGTAGGTAAAGAGGTTTTTTGTTTGATTTTCAAGTAAAGGAGAGAATGTAGATGTGGTTTTCTCTTAACCCTTGCACGTCCTATTTATACGAGGCAAAGAATCCTTAGCATAGTCCTTGTTCACTTGACCCTTTGCAATGTGTCTAATGGTATAGCACATGTTTTGAGAACAATGGGTTGGTTGGCTAGTCATAAGCATCAAGTTGTGAAAGGTGACATGCAATAGAAGGTTCCTATTGAATGTCAAGGTGACCAAAGGCCTCTAATGGCTTATGTACACGTTTTTAAGGTTTAGGTAGGATAAGTATGCATTTGTCATTATCTAGTGTATATAGTATATAAAGCCCTAAAGTAACATATTTTATTAAAGTATAACCTTTTTTTGCATAGTAAATGGTAAAATTTCACTTCCTTTAATATGAAAATACAAATGTGATAAAATTATTGAGTTTTAATTATACTTAAGTAATGAGTTCAAATTGTGGGTATTCGAGAGCGTAGATATAATTAACGTGCTTCCGGAAGGCTTAAACGCACTTTTATCGCGAAACGAAACATTTTACGTAACCAACCAAAAATAAAATGTGCAATGTTGATTAATTATCCTCCTTAAATAATCATATAACACGTTGATTGATGACAACACTGCTAAAAAACATAATCTATTAATGCCCGAATACATTGTATGTATCATTTAGTTTACGCGATATAACTTAACTTGTACCAGTTTAGGAGCTAACCGAAAACCCATAAAATAAGTTGTGCATTACATAATGTCGTACAATGACCTAAGTTACGAGGTGTTATAAAAGGTATGTGTAATTAAGCACATACCAGTTTTTCTATTTGAAAGTCATTTTATGTATGAACTATGCATGAATTCATACCACGATTTAGGTAAGTTTTAGAAAACAAATCAGTTTGTAAGAAAAAGTGTCTAAAATAGGGTTACCCCTCCCAAGCCTTTTTAGGTAGGTGGACTTATTCATAGACTTAATTACTCTTTTTCTTCAAGGACTAGTACTTAAGTATACATCATCCCGTAAAAATTTTAGAGACGCCTCATTTTATTATGTCTTTAGATAATACCGGTTGACCTATTATCTACCCTTATACATGCATATTAGACAATAATAAAACACATTTGACACAACAAAGTTTATCTTGGGTCATTAAATCCTAAGGGTTTTGGTATGACATAAGGGATGAAGGCTTTATCCGTATCTTTTTAACATCGCATGTTTGATGCTCCTGGTGGAACTGCAATCCTCTATGTGCTCCCAGTGGGTCTCCTCTTTCTTTATGTACTCCTTTATGTTCTTCTACCATTTGGTCCTTCATTGGGTCATATCCGTTTTACTTTATATTTTAAATTACAGTTGGCACTACTTGTAATGAAATTACAAGAAGGAAAAAAATTTGGCATGCATGCCTATCTTAACCCAAAACATATATAATGTGTCGTTGTGTGGTGTTAATTTCATGATTTCAAGTTTTAAATATATATTTTGATGACTTAACCATAAACAACACTTTAACGGGCAGTGTACCCGATCAGTGGTAGTTTTGTGGTAAGTAGGGTGTTGATCACTAAGAGCGAGAAACAATCTTTTAATTTATTGATATTTTGGTTATCTAAACTAAGTTAATTCTATTCTGTGTTAAACATATGCTAAACCTATGTTAATTCTAAATCTAATGGATAAGGGGGGTTTTCAGCCTAAGAGACTGGCACGGGTTTGGTGGTGACTAAAACCAATTCAAGACACACTAACACACGCAAGCAAATTAACAGAAGATAAAAGAGCTGTAACATCCGGTAATTTTCAGAACTTTAGATAACTATCTTACCCTGTGACTTTTCGGGTCTGGCTTGACTTATAAGAACGATCATCTAAATCACGTTTTCACGACTCGGACTCTAAAGCAATTTGATGTGAATTGACATTCCAGACAACTTTTTAGTTTTGCCCAAGACCCGAAAACAGTCAGAAGGTGACTTAAAAACGCAATTATTGAAGTTAAAATTCATTTTTACGGATAAAGTTATCGGAAAAATGTATAAATGAATAATAAACGTTTTAAATAAATTTTATAAAACGTTTACGAAAATTAGTCGAGTGAACACTCATTTTTATCAGAAAAATGATTTGGAAAACAATGGCGCAAGTTTCGTGCCTTGAATCGTCCGTTAAGTGGCTCAAACGAGTCCTTAACCATTATTTTACAAAATATTACTCATAAGTTACGCTTTTGGTCCCTGGGAAATATTTACACACCAACCCTCACCTTATTAAGACTTGCCACATTGTTTTAAAATTTTACTATAAATAAAATTTTATAAACTTTTCATTTCAGTTTTTTATAAAAACATAACACATACTTATACAAATCCTCTCTCCCTCCCCCAATGTTTTCGGCAGCCACCTGCCGCCGCCAGCCACCACCACCCACCGCCGGAAAATATTTTCCGGCGAAGACCAAAAATACTCCTCACCTTTCGATCTATCCGATCCCCTAACCTACTCGCTACCACGCGCCATCACCACCCTCACCTCCACCACCACAGCCGTGGGGGCGTCAGGTTCGATTGAAACGAAAGGGTGCGTTGGGTTTAATGGCAGCACCACGAGGGTGCAGTTGGTTTTACAAACCACCAGTCAGGGTGCGTTCGGTATGGTTCATAACACCCAAATAGGGTGCGCTTGGGTGGCAGTCAAACACCACAAGGGTGTGTTTGTTTATGTGGTTTTACACCACACGGGATGCGTCGGGTTCGGGTCAGACCCGACAAGGGATGCGTCGGGTTTCAAACACGAACATTAGCTCATACACCTACCGGTGCGTCGATGTTTAGGTTATAGCCACCGACGAGGGTGCGTCTTTAGCTGAGTGGGGGTCTTCAAACGGTTCATCTTCTATTGTTTATAATATAATTCAACATGAAAATTAAATATATGGATGGGTGCATTGGTTTTGGTTCATAAAAAGATTTAGGTCCGGTTGGTTTGTCTCGACAACAGATTATGGTGCGTTAGGTTTACGAGAATAGGGTGCGGTTGGGTTTTAAAATGAAAAGGGGTGCGGCTGGTTTGGTTTTGCACCGGTAGGGGTGCGTTTGGCTCGGGGTTTAGAACCGCAGCGGGTTCGTTTGGTTTGTGACAGCCCACATAGGGCGTGTTTGGTTTGATGTAAACAGTTAAGGGGTGTTTGGTTGATTAGTTAAGGGGTGTTTGGCACTGACAGCCAACGAAGGGTGCGTTTTGTTTATAGATTTAGCAGGTAGGGGGTGTTTGTTGGCTGTGGTTTCACCACAGTTAGGGTGCGTTTTGTTTCGTGGTTTATCACTACACGGGGTGCGTCGGGTTTAGGTTGGTTTGGGTTTGCAATGGAAATGGGTGCGTTTGATATTGTGACACCGAAACGGGTGCGTTTGATTGTGGTGACACCGAAATGGGTGAGTTTAGTTTTGCACCACAAAAGTAGTTTGATTGTTTCATTAAATTTATCGGATTAATTAAAATGTGATGAAATCTAATAAACTTGCGGCGTCTAAGTATAATATGTTTTAATATTAAAACGGGAATTGATATTAATCTATAAGCCATAAGAGACACATTTTAGATAAGTTTTGAGTTAAAAACGGACTTTGGCGCGTTTTTGTAACGGTACATTGTGAGAAGAAAACGAAACATCAGATCTGGGATTCGAGACTTTGAAAAGTTAGACTTTGGTTTATAAAATATAACAAATTATATTTTGACGGACGTTTTGATATAAAACGGGA